>JABASI010000969.1:0-29752 GCA_019776505.1 Tomocerus nigrus
ATCACTCCTTTGGGCTAAACATCGATTTGAAAAAAGGTCAAATTCCTATGTAAATGGCAAAATTTCAAACTTCCCATACAGGCGTACTCATGGCTCTTAATGTGTAGTTTGGTTGGTCTGCTCTTCATTATTTAAGGTCAAAGAAAAGGGCTGCAAATCACGATAAAAGTATAGATAAGGCAACTGAGCTCGAAACTCCAAATCGAAACTGGTTACAACAAGCCGAAAGTATATAAAAGATAGTGTATAATAGACATGCAGTCATGCAGTGCCTGTATTTATGCTTTAATTTTGTTATTCTGAGTATGTATGCATGTAATATGCATGTTTTTATCTACAAGGTACTTTATTACTGTATCTTCACATATAAGTAGATAGTTGTCCAACTATATGATATGATAATGGTTTCCATTGATTTTTGTGACAGATCTTGAACATGAAGAAGGAACTTACTTCACCGACTTCGTCATCCCTGTTGCCATCAAAGTCTGATGGAAAAACAGCCCCACAAGTTGAATCTGTATCGCCTTCTTGTACTAGTCAATCCTATTTACAGCACAGTACAAACGAAATCGTCAGTGCACAGAGAACCACGTCAAAGTCAAATCTATTTCCAAGTTGGAATGTACACGCTGCAACTACAAACTCACCATCATCCGACATTGCATTTTTAAGTAGTAAAAAGAGTTTAGCCACAGCCAAGGAGCCTTTACGTTTTTTCGCACACGTTAGAATGGAGCACTTGGTTGCGGGAATGTCAGGCGGGGTTGCCTCCACCCTTATCCTTCATCCTTTAGATCTCGTCAAAATTCGGTTCGCTGTGAATGACGGTCTAGGCAGTAGACCTAAATATGATGGACTGTTTCACGCATTCAAATCCATTCTTAAGGACGAAGGTGTTCGGGGTTTATACAGGTTTGAATTTCCGTTAAACAATCAAATTTTTCGTGTTAAACTGTTTGATTTTGATTGTATAGTAATTTGAATCTTAAACTGTTGTAATTAGTAATGTTTATGATGAAATATTATCATATTTTGTTTCTAGAGGTGTCACGCCTAACGTTTGGGGAGCAGGAAGTGCCTGGGGTCTTTATTTCTTATTCTACAATTCTCTGAAGACTTGGTGGCAAGGAGGGGACACCAAAACAGATTTGGGCCCTGCCAGGCACATGGCCCTGGCAGCAGAAGCTGGACTTCTGACTCTTATTGTCACAAATCCAATTTGGGTCGTTAAAACGCGTTTATGCCTTCAGTATGGAACATCCGCTCCTACACCCGCTGTTACAAGTAATTAGTTATTTCCATTAATAGAATTTATTCTAGTTTTACCTAAATATCTTTAAAAATGTGACCATAGGTAATTAGTAATTTAATTTTGCAATAATTACTAGGAGCATATAATTTAAAATTCCGTCGTTTATTTTTTATTATGCAATATTTCTGTACTGTAATAGGTGCCGGTGTTCCTGTCACTTACTACAATGGAATGACAGATGCATTAGTTAAAGTTTATCGAATGGAAGGTATCCGAGGGCTATACAGAGGATTCGTGCCAGGAATGTTTGGAGTTTCTCATGGAGCAATTCAATTTATGACTTACGAAGAAATGAAAACTGCATATAATAAATATCGAAAATTACCTATTGATGCCAAATTGGTAAAAGTCAACTATTTTTATAGTATTTGTAATTTGCAAATATGTTTAATGTAGTTATTCAGTACTTTACACAGTAGTTCTTACCTAGTATTTTTAAATTTTGCAGGCAACTTCGGAATATTTAACTTTTGCTGCTATATCAAAATTAATTGCTGCCGGAAGCACATATCCTTATCAAGTTGTGAGAGCTCGACTCCAAGATCAACACCGTGCATACGACGGTGTCATGGACGTAATGCGACAAACTTGGAGGTATGAAGGTGTTCGAGGGTTTTATAAAGGCCTCGCTCCCTATCTTATCCATGTAACTCCGAATATTTGCGTAGTCTTCCTCATTTATGAAAGACTTACGAATCCAAGTAGTAGTTGATAAACATTTCATTTAAAATGATGTTAATATTGTGTCATTTATATGTATAATTTTATTTGTGGTAGTTAATGTAATGTCAAAAAAGTTAAAAGCGTATAAGTCGAGTCTCAGTTTGACATTAGAAATTATGAGTAGATGCACTATTTATTAGTGACATACAATCATAAAATTAAATTATTCTAATGCATTTTATTAAGTTTGTAATTTGTAATGTTTTAAATGAAGTTAATGGGGAGAAAGAGTGCAAATCAATTTTCCTTTAAATCACAAGTTATATTTTCCAAATTATAGTTTTTATCCATAATCCACAATTCACACTACCACTTTCTTGTAAGGAAACTTTGTGTTATATTGTATTTAACAATAGTGTAATGTATCCATTGTACCTGTTGGTTCTTTGCCTGAAAGTGTGGTAAGGCCATTTGTAGTCAGATTTGCTCAATGCGAAAGTAATGAGACCAACTCCAACTTGCCCAACAGTGAAATTGACGTTGAAATGAAATGAGCTGTTTACTGTATTTATATCAGATTTTAATTGATGTAAATTACTGTAACGTTATTGTTAGTTAGTTTTAAAAATATATTACCCAATTGTCCATGTTTAACCTGAATAGTTCAAGGAAAGCAAATCTGACATAAGACTGACCTTACTCTTCGCCTAGTTGTGTTCTACGACCCAAATCTTTAAAATTTTCTCCATTTCCGATGTAGACGAACAGAATCATTGCATATTTGTATAATATGCGAAGCAATAGCACAGTGGTGATATTTATTGTGCGAAGAGATCTGCATTCCTTCTGGTAAATAAAAAGATAAACTTGTCTTCTCGGCTTGTCTGCTGTGCAGCTGGAATGTTTTTACAAGGGAACACAATTTAAAAATGCCTTCACGTAATAATTAGTAATATTATTAGATTGATAACTCTTACTCTTTTACCTACTTAATACTGTCTTTTGTAATTTACATGTGATTGCTATTGTTAGTTTTTAATGATAGTGTAAATCTTTAAACAGCTATATAACCGTATTATCGCTGTAATTCATATAGAGATGTATATTATGACTATAAAATACCACGCCACGATAGTAATTACTAATATACCTATAGAGTATAAGAAATTTGCAATAAACTGAATTTATATGACAATTCAATCATATGAATTTGCATGTTGGCATATTTGTTTGCTTCCCACAGAAACTGGCTAAAATACTTAGTATAATATAACCAAAACTTTATTTAAAAGATTCTTGTAATACCCTAGACAAAAAGGAATGTTACAGGCTTTCATTCACACCGGAAGAGCCAAGAAGACAAGTTTAATTTTTATTTTCTCAGACTTAAATTAAAATTAGATCTTTACTTCCAGAATATTATCACTTCAACGTATTCGAAACTCAAATATGATACATTTTCGTCTTAATGATGTCAGGAAATGAAAAAAAGGAGATGGTTCAAAGAGAATGCATTTTGTTGGATCTTCGTAGGTTTCATTACAATGATTTCATATAAGAACCTTCTTAATTGCATCCGTTTTAATAACTGTTTGAAATCCTTGGTTTGATAGGAATGAAGGTGCTCTTGGATTCTACAAAGGGATGGTTCCCAGTTTAGTTCGCGTGGTTCCTGCTTGTGCCATTACTTTTGTTGTATACGAGCATACGGCTGGGTTTCTCTCGTCCTATCGTTCGCCACCTAAGTCACCAATTACGGCATAAAGGAGAATGAAGAGTTCAAGGAAGTCATCTCCGTTCATTTATCTTTATACCAAGATGTTGAAATCTAAATGATATTACTAGTTTTCTTGCATTTTCCTGTTGACTGATTTCGACTTCTTTCATTGTCCCACAAAGAAAAGTAGTATTTTATTGACCCTAGTAAATGTATTTTTGTTAGTGAATGTACTTGATTTGAAACTGTAAGAGTGAGAGTGAATCTGTCCAGAATTTAAGTACGATGTTTTAGTACGGGTGCGTTTATAATATGTGGAGGTTAGTCATGCTTGTCTAGGAGTGCTACTTACGTGATGCCAGCTCAATTGGCTCAAGAATTATCATAATTTTAAATGATTGTGAGTAAGCCTATAACAGGCTCTTTGCATGTTACATAGATCTACACCAGTAGAAATGTACACATGTTGAATTCGGGCCTTTAATAGTTAAAAGGATAATCACATCACATAGTTGAGTAATTGCATGAGTAGTATATTATAGTAAAGTAGTAAGTATATTATACCCACTGTGCTGCTACTCACATAGTTATATTATATTGTTGTTGACATTGACATTAAAACAAACTATACCAATTTACTAATGGTGTTGTTGTATAAGACTGTATGTGAAGTGCTCTATGTATGGATAATATATATTATTTTTATATGCAGTCCTTTACCGGAACACAGTATTACACTCGTGCATTCGTGCATACAGATCATAATAGATAACATAAAATCAGTTTGCTTGCGCATACTTACATGATTCGATACGAGGCTAGTATAGGAGCTATGATATTGGCTAATACATTGGAGAACAGCCATATATATTTGTTCGTCATCTTTTTGAAAACCTCTTAAAAAGTCATCCAGTCACTTGAAAGAGGCACAGCCTTGCAAATTCATCCAGCCGATTTATTAAAACAGCCTTACAGGGCCAGGGAGCCACCTTTAAATTAAAATCGCCGTACTAAGTCATCCATCTGCTTAACATTGCTTACAAAACTCATCTCTTACAAAGTCATCCAGTTGCTTCAGAACCGCCTTAAGTTCAGCCAGATAGATAATTTATAATATAATAAACACCATGCAAAACGTATCCACCAGAGAGAGAGAGAGAGAGAGAGAGAGAGAGTAGTGCAAGGAGATTGAGACGAGAAGACAGAGGAGTCTGACAATCAGACTCTGACTGAGTCTGAGACTGACAGAGACAACCATGTTGTATACTTTTTCTGTATAGGTCCGGTCCGACTTCAAAATAAAACCTCATGAAAATGAAAAACTTGAATTACCATTACCATAATTGTCTGTATTTGCGAGCAAGTCAATGCATTCACATCTATAAAAGTGTCACGTAATGGAAGCGTGTAGGCTTCCTTATTTTATTAAGTACCTGAAACCTCCTTTGACTTTGTATGCTCTATAAATAGCTTTCTATTCAATTTCCGTTTCCCCATCCCATATTTAACTTGAGATATTGATTGTGATCTTTCAAAGCTTTTATTAGCCTGGTACTGTGGTACCGTATTGCATAGCATTCCGAGATCTGGAAACTATAGATTAAATACTTACCAAGTAGGTAGGTTTAGTCACTAAGCATGCATCTTTAGGTATCACCCTATATAACATCAAATTCCATGGGTATTTCGTATGAGGACGCTCACCTTTTACCTATAAGTGGGCTTTCTACTTATAGAATTAAATATTGCCATTGTACAGGGTAGTCAAGAAATAATACTAGCTTTTAAAAAACCTTCTGACGGTCATTTTTATTTTGTGCTGACCTTATAGTAGCAGTAAACCTGCTACTGCAGGTTTCATTTTTCTACACTAATCATATTATTACCATTTTCTAACAGAATTTAATTCTCTGTCCAGTGATGTAAACCCAAGGGACGTAGACTACCCCCCCCCCCCACCCCCCCCCCCCTCCCTCTTCTCTTTCTATAAACCTCATCAAAGTTGGAGTGCTTGTTCAAAAGTTATTAGAGGTCAAACACTCGCGTATTGTTTCTTGATCACCCTGTATGTATATTTATAAGAATAACAATATCCTTGTGTACACGTACATTATTCATATCTGCACACTACACAGTAGCAAGTAGCAAGTGTCTTAGAGTAAAAGTGTCTACATTACTGAAATTCAAAGCAAATTGTAAACGACTTGCTCCGGTTTACAATAATATCTAGGAATGCTACAACACAGACCAACTGCCACATGCACTAGCTTTGAAGGCGGTAACGGCATGGAATTTCTTTGCCAATTTTACTTATGGAAAAAATCGGAAAAGCTTTTCAATGTTTTGCTCAGTCGTCCTGCTAGTGAGACGTACTTTTGCTTAATACAAAAGCAGTACATATTCCATATTCAGACCGTAGGTGGGTGGGCGTCTCACCATCATAATATACCAGATCAATAGGATTCGAAACAACACACGTATATGTAATCCTAACGAACGATGAGAAATCTACTGTTATGCAACTCTATCATGCCATGACCTTGTTTAACATGAAAGGAAACTTTGCAGTCACTTGATACAGGATCTACTATAAAAGTACTGTAGTAGTTTCTTCCAAGATTTGTATTTTGATTCCAGGGGTCCTACAGTTCTGCCCATTCTGTGCATTATGTTCTTTATGCTATTGTACCACATGTCCCCAAATTTATCCAGACAGTATCGATCAAAAACCGATTTTCATGGGAATGAACCTAACAGTACTATATATTGTACAAATTGTACCTATTTAACACACATCATTACTTACTATACATTTTAGGAATACTACCACCTTCCCTAGCCAATCAATTAGCGAATAAGACAGAATAATTTTATTATTAGACTGTAATGGTGTGTGATAGCCAATAAATCATGTCACATTAATAAAGCCGAAGCCGAACTGTAGAATATTCCTAAAATATATTTCGCTGTTAGAAATGCTTATTTCCATTTTGAAACATAAACATAACACACTACTGCAGTAGTATACTGTTTCATTTCCAACATAATAATATTACTGTTCGTAGACAACAAAGGGCATGGTAATAAATAGGATATTTCCCCCCATACGTAGATACTCAACAAATAATGTAGTTAAGAAATCTTAACTATCTAATAAACACTTCAGGTTCCTTACATACTAATTAGCGATCATAATTCATAGTTATCTAATATTATTATTATAATACAAAATTCTTTTAGTCCTTTTCTTTCCTTTATGAAATCGCACATAATGGAAAGTATATATAGACACTCTTTTTACGGCTTATAAACGTGAGATGATGTTTCTGGGTAGTAATGAGTGGCTAAGCCTCGTGAGAAACTACACTACATAATTATTAGTGTACAACTCTGAGTCGTCTCGTGTATTGTAGTGAATGAAAATGAAATAGAGCCGTCGCGTCAGACAGGGGACGTGAAAACATATTTATTGACATTGGCAATAGGTATTTGCAATTTGCAAAGCCTTTAAGCACTGCACTAGCTGGAGTGAGGCAAGATAAACCAAGAAGTCTGCATCTCTGGCTATAGAGTTTCATCTTCATCTTCATCACAATGATTTTGGAATCCATCGCTTTAAGTTGAATCATCCTCTCTTCGCTTCGGTTTGAATGGCTTTATTTACTTTGTGTAACTGCTACTGGTCTCACTCTCTCACTGTCCCTTCCAATTAGCTTCTAGGAACTACTGAGAGCATAATAATATTATTATCGCATTTCAGTATATACAGTCGTCATAATGGTTATATAATAGACTAAAGATATTATTACATATTATCATTATTTGCTTGATAGAGACAGAGACAAGTCTTTGATTTATATGTGCAGACTCTACAAAGATGGATGGATCTCTTTTCTGTGAATTAAAGCAGTGAGCTGTACTAACTGCATGAGCCAGCATTATATTATAAGTATTATAACAGAATATACTACGAGTAGATAGACAGAAGGACTGGGTGGTAAGCACAATAGAATAATGCACTAGAACATGAAATGAAATTATTTACATTTAGAAACACATTACTACTGTTGGATGGAATCCAGGGCCGTAGCGTTCATAGTGCCACAAGATAAAATCTGCCGGCAAAATTGTACCTATTGCTATTGAAATGAACGCGAATGCACTCGGAGAGATAGTTAAACCACTTCTTTTCGGATCCTTCAAAAATGTAATATTATGTAATGGGGAATTGGGGAATGTAATAGGTATAGGTATAGGTTTGTAGACATGTAGTAGCACGTGAAATAGAATAAATAGATGATAGATCGTAGAATGTCCAAGTTTGCAAACATTCTGATGTCTGTTCTCTGAGACTAGAAAAATGTCATAGACATGGCACGTTGAGTGTAATGTGACAAGACGATCGCGGTTGTTCACACAGCATCACAGCACGGAGGAGGAGGAAGGAATCACTCCAAGACGACATCACAGACAGAGAGGGGAGAGAATTGGCTATACAAATACCTTAGGCATTTCCTATATTATTAAATTCCTTTGTGTTACTCTTACTGACGACGATATAAGGATGAGAGAAAAGGTAGAGTGTTTTAACCGCCTAACAATGCCAGCCGAGTCTCATGAATACTTCGGGTTTCCAAAGGAAAAGCATGGTTCAACATTCAACACAAGTTTTATTGCTTGACCATCCGTGAGAGGAATGCTATGCTGTCGCTGTGTTTCATTGTCCTTTAAAACCAAGATGCATCCAAGGAAAAAGTGCCCTGTGCTTTTTAATATCCATATAATACCTAGATACTACTTATCTATACATATCCGTTATCTGTAACGATAACTTCGTATAACTTCATAAAATACCGAAATAGAAAATAAGATGCATTCTGCCTCCGTGTTAAAATGAAACGTGCGTGCCTTGAAGTATTAAAACTTGAAACAGAAAGACGAGACAGCATTGGGCAATGCTAAAATTACATTTAAAGTTTTTGTGTTGGGAAAGAAATATTTTCTTATCAGCATTCTCTTACTGTCGAATCTATCATTTAATTAACAAACAAAGCACTTATCGAAATCTGCTGAACATGTCAACTGAATTTCATTGCCATTCCAATCCCATCTTCATATCTATTGATTATTCACTTCATTTATCATTGACTGTGACATTATTTTCATCTGATTCACAATTGTTTTAATCCTGTGCTTTATATTCAGAATAATATATTAGGTACCTACATATATTTCACTACAGTTTATATTAATTATTGCGTCTCATAATAAGCAGACCTATGGCAAAGTGAAATGTAGTTTTCCTGATGCCTCATTTCATATGTCCGTATTGCAAAACATTGGGAGAATGCATGACATGTTTATGAATTTGGATTTAATGCCTAACTTTGCCAATTTATAATTTGTCCAGGCTCACAATCATAACGAACTCACAATGCTTCTTAGAAATCCTCTATACTAAACTAAACGGGTAGTAGAGAAGTAGTAATGTAATAAATAAATAAGATTCCTTCCTACAGTCAGGAGGGAAAACGAACAATAATTGGGAGACTAATATATGAGAGAATATATTATAATACTAATGTGTGTAATAGTAATGTACTATATAGGTATTATTATATAAATACAATATTACTTATATCAAAATAATACACTAGGTAATTGTAAGCATGTTATAGATAATGGAAGAATGATTCGTAGTAGGTAGTGTATCTGTGTATCTGCAATATGATCATGAAACTTCTAATGTCATTAAAGTTTGATTTGTTGTAAGTTATAACCAAGCTCCATGAATTGAACACTGAGCCAAGTGGTAAAGCCATGTACAGCAGATACGTTTGAAATGTTTAATGTCCTGTCACATCAATTACCGTTAATTATTATTTTGAGAATCCAAACGAAAGCACAAGTTTTATTTTACATGATAAAAGATAAAGATAGCAACCCAGTGGCTCTTTCTGTTTCCTATAGGAGAAACTGACACTCCTTTTCCTTTGTCCATACAATTGAGCTGTTGAGTGTCATCTAGCATTGGCGGTTAGGTCAGTCAATCCTCACAATTTTTTTAATACTTGAATTGCGAGATAGCAGGAATGAATGCGAGCAATTGAGATTTTGTTGAGCGATTCAGTCGTTAAAGTCCTTGCTGGAGCTTAGTTAGCTGAGTGGAAACTGGAACTATTCTAACCACACTCAGACTGCATCACCACATCGCGTCGCTTAGTAAGTAATATCTTTACATCATCTACTCCTTTAAAATGTATTTTATCAGTAGCAGATCTATAAGTTTTATTGATAAATAGTTAAAGGTTCGAGTATAACAGTATATATTAAGTATATTCCCCTAGATTTCTTAAATCATCTGAAGTTTCTGAAATATTTTACATTTAATACAGCAGTACATAAAATTTTACGATAATTCCCACGAGTATTTAAAAATAAAACATTCGTGTACGAGCTGAGAAATCTTCTCACAACACAGCTATTACCTGGCTATTACCTACCTATATAATTAGCACAAGTAGCCGATGAAGACAAATTAGCTTTGTCAACAAAATGTATCATTAACATTGAGCTACAAGTTCAGTTGAGTCTACACGACAGTCTAATATGAAATCTAGGCTATCTTTTACAAACGCAAGATAACCTTCCTTTGAACATAGACAACATTGCTGATTTACGAAATAGAGACAGCAAAAAACTCCTTGTAGTCTCATGAAACATTATGCAACATCACCACAGTGGATAAAGCATACCTATAATATCTATTCATATGATACAAAATATTGAACTTATAAAGAACTGTGTCTTTAGAGTTTAGGCAAACCTCAATTGTAAGGTCAGTAGACTAATAAAGCTATACTACTGTAGATGGTCCACTCTAAAATATATTCTGCAAAAAATGCTTAAATTAGCATATTTTATACAATTTTTTGTAATTTTATTGCATGTGCTAACGATTTTGAAGAACAAATAAATTGGTGTACAATAGGTGTACATACTTTTCATGCAGCAAAGTATGTGTATATTTACGTAAAGTTTTTTTTAAAAACCCAAATAAAGCATTACAGCTCTGTAATTGAAAAATTGCAGATCTATTATTGAATCTGAATATTTGCAGGTTGTGTATATACTATATATACCACCCATTTGGTCTTTATAACATTAGCAAGATCAGCGCAAAGTACCAAGGCTTCCTTCGAGTTCTCTATGGTTTCTTTCTATGAGTTTAAGTTTAACTACATATGTCGAGTATTGTCCTGCTGTTGTTTGCACTGACCATTATTATTGCATTATGCATTGTTATTTTATCTTACGGTAATGCTACACTATAGTTCCAAATTAAACTCTTATCTTATCCTTAGGTTCTAGTGTTTAGTATTTAGTACTTAGTAGTTGAAGTAACTAAACTATATCCTGAAGGATGTAAAAATGCTGTAAGACAATCAACAGATTTCAGTACGAAAAAACGAATTGCTTTTGTGTAGATATTCAATGTTTTTGTCACGGCCATGACTCATGCATGCGTTACTCATGCATGTAAAAGATTTTTTTGTATGCTGGGAATTTTAGATTATCCGGCTCATGCTAAAATGCACATCATAATTGCTAGGACTTACACTCACAAACAAGTTTTCAACCTAATTATTCCTACAAGTCAGTCCGTTAAACTTTGTGATGAAGATAGCAAGAGTTAAAAGTTCAGAGTTGACGTAAGACTACTGTACATGGTGGGGGACGGGACGATATTTCTGGAGTTGTGTGATATACGGTGATATGTATCAAACTGATATTGTTGTCCATATACCACATAGTATTATAAATCCACTATTTCTTATCTGTGCATTCACTTCCTGAACTATTTCCGTAGTGTTTTAAGTGGTTTAAGTAGAATTGCAGTAGAATATTGACCGAAGCATCAATATTTGAGGAAGCTGAGATTTGAGATTATTAGGCTTAAATAAGCATGACTAGTGACTACTATATAGTTGAGTTGAGGTTGAGACTTGAATTAAGACATTAGAGTTATTCTATAAAATAAACCATTACGCTTTTCGTAAACAGGAAGGAGATATATTAATGTATTTATCTTTGGGATTCCCACATTGTTTAAGTCCAATAATTCCATCTAGACATATAATTGTTCGTTAATTGCAGTAGAATATTAACAGAAAAAGCACGGAGAACAATGGGGACAAGTGGTTGGATTGGTATTCTTCTGGGGCTTCTGGTCTTCGCCAGCCCTATTGCAAATGGTGATGATGATGGAAATTACTTGGTGGGAGGTACTGATGGCCACTTTTATTAAATTAAATTAAACCAACATGTAGTCATAATGTAAAATGTTGAATGACCTTGTTAAAATAGATTCCATGTCTAATGCACTATTATCTCTATAGTTGGCATCGCAGATGTCACTGGACCGGCCGCTGAACTTGGAATGGTATGTCAAATGTCTTCATTTTTAAAGACTCTATTCAAACATTTAGCAGCATTTCTACTTTCTTCCTAGCACTCAGCTAACCATGACACTTACTTGTTTAGTAAATTAAAATGCCAATGCGGACTCACAAAAAACACTTCCAATAGACTAATACGTCTGTCATGCCACTCAAGCGCACAATATTCATAAATAAATTAAAACACAGGAGACGCTAAGCATCTCATATTATTGGGGTACTCATTCCATGACACTCTCCCATTAGCTCAGCAACAAAAGATAAGTGTTTGCATTCCCTGAGCCTAGCAATGAAATGAATCAGCGATTTCTCCTATTTCAAAGATCAATTTTATTTATGGTTGAATGGGTTTTCTTCAAGTATCGACTCAGCTAAAGATAGGTACTCCATCGGCAATATTAAGAATGTGGTTGTACCTATACGATGTGTCTGTCTCTGTACACAGCAGTGCATAGTCTGCATAATTTTAATTATTTCATGATTGGATTTTGATCGGAAGATGTTCGCAAAGAGAAAAGTACATAAAAATTTTAGGTATATAAGTTAGACGGATACAGGCGACGTCTAGTGGTAGACATTAACTAGTAAATTCACAAAAGCTAAACACTTTTTATATAAATTCTCAAACAATAAAATCACATGGCAATTGGCATCTACACATCGTCAAACTTACACGAGTTCACGAGTCTCACTATACGCATTAGTATTTCAGCCTTTCAGCTCTTACATTAATTTACTGACTTCAGATCCAGATTAGATAGATACGCTTTGGAACTTACAACAACATGCGGATATTGTATTTCGATGTCACACAATAAGTTGTATGAGATTTATATTTCCTTCCCAATTCAAAGCTCTATTCAATCTTCATTACCAATGCAATAGCATCACATACGGCTGTTATTCCTTTTACGAGTAGATAACAAAGAATTCAGAAGTGGAGATTGGAGATAACATCAGTTTCAATTTATTTTCTCCATCCCCGAGACGTAGGTAATAGTGACCTTGACCAAATAATGACTGTGCAGTATTGTGCGATGATATCATATTTAGTCCATTTGCATGTTCAGATTACTGATCGTATGACTCGTATCCATAATTGAATTTTGCGTCTGCCAGTGGTTCTATATGCCATTATCATTCGTGCCGAACAGGTGTTTAATTTATTTATACAAAAAGCTTGTTTTAAAACAGGCAGGGGCATGATAGACAGGACAGGAGTCAAGGCAGGTCCATGAGAAAATTGCCAGAATGTCAAAAACTCGGGGAAAACAATGAAACCGTAAAGGATTGTATTTTAATTAAAATCTCATTCACCAGCAAGTCAACGACTTACTCTGCTGATGAAACGTCAGTTTTAACCTTTCAATTAATCGTAGATGGCTTTTAAAACTGTTATAGAATCACATTTTGGTCATAATATTGATCTCTAAATGCATTTTTAAAATCCCGAGAATTCTGATAACATTGCTAAATTGCGTCGTAGTAAGTAGCCAGAAAATGTTAAGCAATAATACTAAGAAACTATAACTTCCATGTAGTGAACACTGGCAAAATTATTCTGAGCATGATCCATCAATTGCATTGTGAATTAGCGTTTCTAAAGGCTTCAGAAACCTGTTACTACGCAATATATCCAAGTCCATACTCTTTATACAATTGGAAGACGGATGCTTCCTCGAACTCTTCTGCAATGAGCACTAATAGATCTAGTTGGCGATAGTAACTTGATATTTGCATACATTTTATAGCGTGATATCATATTCTTAGAATTCAGATACAAAAACTGTCTACTAATTGACAAACTTTCAAGAGACTCGTTTTACAACAAAAATTCACAAACACTGAATACGAATAGTTTGAAAAGATGAAAGGTTACTAGCAAAAGGAAAAGGGTTGACATTTGTTGACATGTTACAGATTGCGAAGAGTGCACGATTAGATTAGGGAGGAAAAGTATGTTTCTGATAATTCGCATCGTTGCCCAATTGCGGGATTCAAGATTATGAGCAAAATTAAATGAGATAAACAAAGTCAAAATTTTAACTTGATATACATTCTGTGTACTGAAACGCATTGACTCAAGATTCGATGAAAATATTTTTTTTGTTCAGGAGTGCATATGAAGAAGTAAGGAAGGATATGTTTTCTTCAACAAATACAAATGCATGCATGCAAACGATATACATAACTTTTAAGGAAAATAGAGTAGTTTCTGTTGATACCCATGCACTGCTCTGTAAAAATACAATATTACTATTGCGCAATAAACCAAGGCTTTCTTCGATTTGAGAATTCAAACGAATTTCCAAGAGAATTTAACTGTAGAATTGCTGGAGGTTAAAGAATTTTTGTCGATGCGTGGGTATGGGCGGTCGCGGATATGGGTCGAATTGGGGAGTGTTCAACAGGGATTACATTATATTATGGGCCCAAAATAACGCTTCCAATCCAAGCAACTCTCTAATGCCGATAATAAAACGTCAAGTGAGATTGATGCGTGTATCAAGATTTCATTTATTTTCGATTCCAAGTCAATCACAATAGGCTCAGCAAAACAGCAGGAAGAATGTTATTTGTTGACTGGGTAGATGTACCCGTTTGGTATTAAGTAATATATTTGGACTTCTTTAAACTACATTTTTCCATGAACTCCGCACTTATACACAAGAAATGTATAAATAAGATGTCCCAACCCCACCCAACAACACAATAATATTTCCTAGAAGTTGTATATGTACCATATATTTACATTATGATGAAACTATTTTCAGATGGGCTACGCATCGCTTGGACAAAATGCAAAGGGAATTCACACTCGACTCTTTGCACGGGCTTACATTATTGGAGAACCTAGCGATGAAAAACAGCGGATTGTCTTTGTGTCTTCCGATATTGGCATGGTAGATCAAGCCATTAAAACAAGGGTAAGTAACTTAAAATTCTTCCAAGTCAATAACATTCTAACAGTAGGTAGGTATATAACTGCCTTATATAATTCCGCCTCTCTATGCTATCTACGCTCTACTAAGCTTGCAAGTTGCAACAATAATTTTATCACATGCATGTATCTAGTAAAACTTCTGTAATGTAACGAAAAATCAGTAAGTATGTGTCCCTTTTCATAAGTGGGTAGTCTACCGCATTTATAATTAATCCGACCGTATTATGAATCATGGAAATATTATACCGGGATTACGAAAGAATTCATTTTGATATCTACATCCAGTACAGAAATTATATGCACATGCACTACCTACATAATTGTGTACCTATGTAACTCTTGCACATTCATGTGTTCGCAAATTAGTTCCTGTGTATTTGTAACTGCCCAAACAATAGCTAAATGTATAATCGTAACACAGTCTTGTTATTGATAAAACAGAAATCATGAGAATACTGTAATTTTTTGTTTGCAACAAGAAATTGCATTTAATTTTATGCTGTTACTGTACATGCCAGTATTTACATGCTGAACAACACTATTCAGTATTTGCTGAAGCTGGAGCGTCTGCAGAACGTTTCGGGCAAGTTATCTTGTTCGAGAAAAAGAAGTTGTTGAATGGGATATTGTTTATTGTTTCATAATGTGCTTCTAATTCTAATGTGCAACGATTTCCCTTGTATGTAGCATGTAAATCCCAGTAGGGCTGCAGCAGATACATTGATTCTGATTCATTTCAAGACCTACAAAGTAACAATTATAGTGTTGAGTAAGATTATGAAGACGTAATTCACAATTTATCAAATAATTAATATGCATTTGCAGGGAGAGAATCTTGATGTGTGTATGTTATCATTATCAATAGGCGGGCCTCTTTCTATAGGTGGGTCTTTTTGGCCAACTCATCGATTTTGCTTTGCTAGTCCGACGTAATCATCCTACTTATTTTAATAAATCTGGGCTGTCATTATGGAATACTAAACTGGATAGAACGTGACACTTATTCCTAGTTTAATTTCCACACGAAGTGACTTACAGATTGAAGTACATTCCATAGCCTTATAGTCTTTTCGAAATTTTCTAAGTAGATCCTGAAGCATTTATTCTTAATTTATTACATGACTCATCTGCAACTAGTCATAATGGAAGTCAGTTCATAATAATATCAGAGATTCAAGTATTCATTAGGATGGACTATATCGAAGCCTATGCCGCAATGGTTATAGAAGAAGAATAATTGTTTCAGTTTCAGCGAAGACTGCCTGCTAATGACGGGTCAATACATCAAGCACTAACTTAATTCCTATAGTTAAGTATTTAGGATCAATCAAATTCTAAGCGCAGGTATTCTGCTTCTCATGAAGACAATAAATATGCTTGACTGCCCCTTTTCGTTCAGAACGCCAACATTTGGATTGACTGTCTCTCACTAGTCGTTAATTTTTGTGTGGGTCGGCTTTTCTCCGATTATTTAACTGGAGTGCTCTTGACAAATGTCTCGTTCAGAAGTTAATAAACATCTGTCAGCAAAAAACACTTTTATATCTCCGTTTTATGTGTTACGTTACGATACAAGATACAATGGTACTAGGTACAGTTATTTTTGTACTACCTATAGTATATTTGTGATGTAACATAGATTTTATTATCTGCCTACATGAGTTTCGAAACGATTGCGTGCATCCAATAATTCAAATATCAAAAATTTCCTATCAGTTTTGTCCTTTATAATGTAGGTATATTCTATGAAAATCTGAGCTACTTTCTTATAGCTGATTGATTCCATCCAACGTGTTACTGAATTACTAACTATAAAACAGCAAAAATCGATGTATTCCTTTTCAATGACAATAATAACACAATTCTAACTATTTATGTAGAAGGATCTAGAAATTCTTGCTTTGTGATGGAAATGGAAACCCTCAGCAATTTTAATGGTGTCCCCATTATATAGACTGACACTAAACTTTTTTTACGTGTTATTGCTTAAGAAATCCTAGCATAAACAGCGACAATTGGAAACATCTGCTACACTGACCAAGTAACAATCCAACAGTTTTTGACTTTGATGTATCAGTGCCCAATATACTAATTTATCTGCGTGTGATGCAGGATTACGCTTATTGCCTCTCCACTGTACCACTGAATTAGGTACCTAAAGTTTAGTGCAAATAAATTACAATTCAAAAGCATGCCTACATTGCATTACAATACAGATTTACAGTAGTTGCCATACAATTTTCACCATGTAGCTATATAGTAGATGACATTTGGTCGTTTTATGCCAAAATGGCAACGACAAAAATATTTTCGTGCTGTTATAATTCAAGCACATAGGCTTGGCTTTATTTTCACTTTGATAAATTGTAACGTTAAGTGCGAAATTATGGTTAAAAGGTGGGGAGACATGGTATTCCTGCGTGATAAGAAATGTCATTTACTTACTTACATGTATAAAATCGTATGTAAGTAATAACATTTTTGTTTTTGAATTTTCAAATAGGAAATTGGGGATATTATTATCGATTATTGAGATATTGTTGAGAATGCTATTCACTAAACTGCAACTTGCAAACAAGTTCACGTGTCAAGGTGCATTAATACGGTGGTTTCATTACAGAAGATTTCCATTTTCATTACAATCGGCTGAGTCGGCCTTCAATCCGGCCCGGCACTCGTACCTCAGTGAACTGAACATGTAAATAGGATATTGGGCTCTCAACGAAACTACAAAATACTGCAAACTGAGACTGTAAAATAATATGTCTGAAAGTGAAACAAACACAATTGGGAAAATAAGTAGCTCTACTAAATTTAATCTACTATAGTCTAGCAATAAATATTATAGTCTGAAAACTGAGATGTACTTTAGTATACATATAAATTGAAATGTTTGGAGCTTTTGTTCAACAATAGAAGTAAGAAGTGGTACAGATATACAGAGAGTATTTTCTACATCTATTTATTTGTTCAACCGATACTACTTTCGGTAGGTATTTTGGTTTTGTAGCAAAAGAGATGAGTAATAATATTATACTGTCTGAAAGTCTAAACTTAAAGTAAAAGGAACTGAAAGGTTTCTCCGGCTAACTTTTATCTTTTCTTCCTTCATAAGATAACTTTGATTTTCTTTGATGACAAATTTGATTCTGCTTCTTCTTTTAATTAATTTGTGAAATTCCAAAGTCCCAATTTTGTTCTCTTTTTGTGGTCTTTCAGTGATTTGTCTTCTGCAAATCGAAGAGAAAAGAGATACAGCATATAAATAGTATATAAAATATATATACATACATATACTATATTTAACAGTAAATGTAATAAGATCTCAAAGCTAAGTACATTTATTGTGTGAGACTGAAGGACAAGAATATTTTTAGTCAGCTATATTCTTTGATTTAATTAAACAAGAGGAAATTAAACAGGTTGCTACAATTTCCTTTTAATCTCAATGTGCAATCTTGTGCTACATACAATAATAGCAGCTCTACGTTTCTCTAAGCCTTTCTTTCTTCCATACACAGACTTTATATATGTCGCAGTCAGTTTGTACAGCCGGTAAGCATATAAACGTACTAGTAAGTTTGTAAAAAACATTTTTTAGAAATTCCATAAAAGGCTCCATAAGAGTCTTTATGGTTATGTAAGCCACTTCTCTAACAGATTTGCTGAATTTTGATAAAAATATTCTTAATTGTGTAATCTGATGGAAGATGGTTATTAATTTGGTTTTAAACGCAAAAATTTAGAAGAGTGGCATTTCGAACAATTAATGTAGTATAAAATAAAATTTTGGAGGCATTATTGCATTTTTATCAGATTCTACACCTCAAAATCTGTCAGAAAAGTGGCTTATATGACCATAAAAACTCTTATGAAGCCTTTTATGGAATTCCGAAAAAATGTTTTTTACAAACTTACTAGTACGTTTATATGCTTTCTGACTGTACAAACTGACTGCAACATATACATCCTATGAAAATGTAAACCTATATCCTATATCCACATAATAATATTGAATCTTGCGATAGGCACCTACTAAAAGTAAGTAGCATGTAAGAACTGCTTGAGGCTTCCCGTCTTCTTTCATTTGCTCAGACAAATTGAAAATTAATTTATTTGTCCCAAAAACTAGTGTAAGTATATATGCACAACAATTCATTAGAAATCTTAAGACAGACAACAGAGCAAGAGATTTGTAATCTCTTCGGAATTACAGGGAATAGTTTTTGTAGCATTGAAGTTCGTTAGGAATGTGTTATTTAATAAAGAGGATGCTTAAGTTGTCATAATAATAGTTTTGCTTTTGCTTGCTTATGCACTTTGTGTAGCTTGTAAGAATATCATGCTTAGAAGATTCTAGCATGGCTTATAAATTGTAATTCAATGTAGTAATAATGATCCCCATACATAAATAGCATAAAGTTGTTCTCGTTCTTCCGTGTGAGCTTACAATTACATTAGGTACTACTACAGTGTTGTCAGTCTTGAAAAGAATCCTGTAGTAAATATGTGAAATATTCCTGCTACTAAGTTCTATGCAAGAGACACATAATTCATTCGATAAAACTTCAGGACAGTTTGCAAAGAAAGTTTTCCTGTACGTCACTAAAGCAAATGGAGAACAAAGAGAGAAAGTATATAGGAGAAATGCATTTGATTTAGAGGAAATTCCTGCCGCGTACATTTCCTCTGCCGAAATACTTAGAGCCTAACACAGTGTGAGAGTGAGTGCAATAAGCAAAATACAAATGTACCTTTCCAGACATCTTAACTATAAATACGGGAATAAAAGGAGCTTGATTATGCTCTAGCTGTCACTATGCAATACGCTAAAATCCAACTTTCTTCGTGTTATTTATTAATGATGTTGCTCAAGTGTGTGCAGGCGAGTCAGCTAGAACACGAATTCTCTTCGTGTTTCTTATAAATATGAATGAATTTCAAAAAGTGAACCAATTCAAAACTTCCTGTCTCCCAACATTGTAATATTGTACGACTGTCAACTGAAGCCACTTCCAATTCCTTATTATTACAACCACCCGTACGCTAAGTAAGTATAAATCTTTTCGCTTTTAGTCGACAGTTTTGCAGTTTTAGAAACTATTTACATTCTCTTTCTGTTAACCACAAATGAGACTTTATTGCTTTTACTTCTCCTTAATTTGTTAGCACCACCTTGAGCTACAATGACTCATACATTCATCTCCCATTTAGTTAGACCATACTAATGGTACAGGTACTTAATCCTTTTCCGTCACTAACAACTACTTAACTATGATCCATTACCCATCCTCCCTCACACGAACAAACTCTCTACGTAATCATGATGACCTAAATTATTAAATACATGCGTTGCTTATTCCTAAATCTTATATGAAAATTCCATGATCGTGGTTGAAAAATAGATCGAAAAAATTAGATGATAAAATATCGGTGCCTGGAGTTAAGTAGAATGAGAAAAGGGAAAATTGTATGTTAACTTCAACTATTTTCTGAGCGTACTGTATTGAATGCATAAATATGATAGTTTGTGTGAAAAATAAATGCTTTTTACATGCAAATGTTGGTGCTTATGCTAATGGCGTGAGATGTTATTTCGACTATTCATATCAATTACCTAAATAGTTTTACAAGACAACAATAAACTGCCTGGCACAACTGCATAAAAGATATCTAATGCATTTTAAACTTGCAATAATAGGTGGTGGCAGAATTAAAGCTGAAAGGCTACGGAGATATCTACACAGCCCAAAACGTATTGCTCAGCGGAACTCACACTCACAGTGGACCAGGAGGTTACATTCAGTATGTTCTTTACGGAATCACCACCTTGGGCTTTAGTAGAGAAAATTTCGAAGCTATTGTCTATGGCATTGTGCAAAGTATCGAGAGAGCTCACACAAGCCTTAAACCAGGTAAAATCTTCTACAACATAGGGAAAGTCGAGGGTGCTAACATTAACCGAAGTCCTGCTGCCTACGACAACAATCCAGAAGCAGAGAAAGCAGAGTAAGTAGATACTTTAATCAAAACTTTCGATTATTGAGATAATGCGCTACTAAAGCTTCCTGGATGGCGTCCATTGTTAGTTGGCTACGCTAGTTTCACTTGAACAAAGGAAAAGGCAAATATAGTTACTAACCGTACACGTTCTCATCCAATGCAAAAACAAAATGTATAGGTATATGAAATGTGTACAGATTGAATTCTATTTGTTTACTTCCTAGTAAACATTGCATCATAAAACTGTAACTTCACGTCTCAAAATTACCTGCTTATTTACAATTTTGCACAGCAGGAAAGGCATAAAGCAAAAGTTAGATAAATAATACACACAAATACGCGTATCATATTACGAACATCATCATTCTATCATTCATTACTTAATACAGGACACTGTCTCTCCCATACTTTTCCTCCGGCGCATTTTCATTTTTATTTTTCTTTTCTGCAACAAGCCATTGTTTGACATGTATACACTATTTCAGCAAAGAGACTGTTATACAATGCAGGATTAACAGTAAACATTAAGACCCACTTTTCTATTTCACTAAAAATGTCATTATTTGCACTTTTTGAAACTAAATGTGGCCTTGATGCATATCTAGAATTTCGGGTATATGACAGATACAGTTTTAAAATCTAACGTTAATAATTAACAGAAGGGTCATATAATTGTATCAACTTGTATTTACAGCATGACTCATCAACACCATTAGCTTTCTGCATTTATTCTGACTATTCTGTTTAGAAAATTCCACTACATCTAAATTATATAAAAGTGTGGTGAAAGTTAAGTGAAAGTTTTATTTGTGTGGAATTAGAATAAAGAAATAGAAAGTTGTACATGTACCCACCAAACCGAAGCATGCTGTATAGAGGAAAAATTCGGAATTTAGAAGTTTAAATTCTATGAAATGGTAATCAAAGCCTGTTTTGTTGAACCCCTAAGTGTGTTCCACTTTCTTTAATATTTTTAAGTGCCATCCCGCAATACGCAGCAGTGGAGCATATTTACCATGCTTTCGAAACAACACACATCTAAGTAGTAAATTAGATACTTTGAAGTAGCTAACCCAAATTCCTCTTTTCTCTCTGCTTAATTCAATACTTTCGTAAGGAGCTGAAGAAAAGCTGCTTGCAATTATTACCCACCAAGCTCTTTTGCATGTAGGCACGATAATATATTGTCAGCCACGAAAAACTAAATAATGAAAATAGGTCAGTTAATCAAGACTATGTTTTCAGCTCTTTATTTCCCGCTATTCACATTAATAGACTTTTCTTCTGCTGTCATGTTACTTCTGAAGGTGATCCAGTTATGCACATTTCGTATAAAATTACAATGCACTTTTCATTTGTTAAAATCCCATTCAACAATCTCGCTTGTATTATTTAGCATTGAAATTATAAAACTGCATTCTGACTCTGACTCTGCTGGAACAGTGCCAACTCGATCCTACATAGGTACCAAGATTAGGCTACGTATAGATTAGCCTCCCCGTGGATAATGTTTCTCATTAATTACTTTTAATTACAATATGGAAGATAGGACAAGATTTTAAATTACTTATTACCTATTGAATTTTCGTAGCATAAACTTCAAATTAGATTTACGTAGCCATTAAAATGAGCTTGAAAAGGTTTTAACCAACACCCACTCAGTTAAAACTGCTCTTAACCGCTTCGTAAGAGAAAGCCTGGATTTTATTTCCGTCTTTCTAAGTTACTGCGATGCGAATGCTCAAAACGGGCGTTGTTGACGTTTGTATAGAGAGTTTTTTATATTAGTACAATTAATTCAAGAATTTTGCTTACTTAGTTTCCGGTAGCCTACTAGCCTATACCCCGAATGTCTAAAACTAAATTGATTGAATACTTTCATTGGAAAACACTTCTTAGCCAGTAGAGCATAGAGCAATTGGTAATAAAGGCACAGATGCAAAATTAGCTGTGCTGTGCGTGGGAAATTACTACACAATCCATTTATAGGGCATATAGCAATGTTATTATTAAAGTAATTTGCAATGAAGCAGTTAGTTAAGTCTAAGTAGGATGTTTACGCGTAGATAATGAAAACAGGATAAGGTTCTTTTGCATGGACTATGGACCTCGTGAAAACAAAAACATTTTTATGCTTTCACGGGAAGAAGCAGTAAGACATAAGCTATAGACGGATATAGACTATATTATTAGGCACGTGGAAGAGTGCCGAGTGGTTTCTCTTGTTTATTTTGTGCGTTGTAATAGTAGTTCCTGGAAGTTTTACGCGAGCGTAGTCGAAATTACATTTTGTATGGAGCGGTTGGTTGCTGAATAGGCAAGGAAGATAAGGACCATACTTCTGTAATTTGCAATATGGTACACTTAAATGGGTTACTATTACATCTCCGTCAACTATTGAGCGACAAGCCGACAAGACAGAATTCTTTTAGGCAGATGTACACAAGAAGCCCACCTATGCTACATGAGAGAAAGTGTAGTTTGCACTAAAGCACACGAAAATCCAGCACGCAATATATATTAATGACATCTTCTAGCTAGGGCATTCATGGAAGTAGATACTTTTCTAGAAACCCGATGATGCAAGTTGCAACTGAGTTAAGTAGATCTAATTCGAAAACACCATGCTCTATGTGGATCTATGCCATGCAATTTTCTCTATCCCAAAAATAGCTTATTATTGCAGTTTGTTAGATAGAGCAGATAGAATGTTTCATTTATAATACAATAAAATTGTTGCAGTTTGAATGAAAAGGTGATTGCCCGGATTTTGAGGCTACCTAGCAAATTGTGTATAGTATTTTCATATATGCAGTCCTTTTGTCCTCAAAAATGTGCATTTCAGCAAAATTGACCAAACTAAGGAGAATTTTGAGCATGTTTAATTTTGCATGTTTAGTTTTGGCCTTTTCAATATTGAACTCATTAAATAGAAATACTTTGAGTTGAATCCCCAAAAGCTTTTTGTGAAACCGCGTGCTTTCTAAGCTAACATTCATCCAGACAAATGGAATTTTCCTATATATAGTATAGCCCACCGCCCACGTCCTTGAGATATCAACTATCTTCAGTGAGGTGGTTAGGTCAACCGGTAAAACGCATTTATACATATGTTGCTAGTATGTATGTACCTATGCATGTACTAGCAGAATACTCAGAATAGTAAAGTTGCGTGATGAGTTTGTATTAGTGAACAAACAAATCGGTATGACTGAACTGTGATTTATAACTTGGTAAAAACAGATTAGCAGAAAGAACCGCAATATAGGTACTTCCAAATACAAATGACTATCATTTGTGAATAAAAACAGCTGAATTGAATCAAACATTTTGAAAAATCGCAGCAGGAAAGCTCTACAAACCCACATTCTGAATAACGTCTCAAATGTTTGTTTTGTTTTGCACTGGCACTGGGTCCTTAACGGAAATTGATTCTGGTCGAGAAAAACATCATTCTAGCTATATATAAGTGACCATTTGCATAAAATGCTTTTTCCTTCAATCGGATTCTATGATAAATCTAACAGCCCCTACAGTCCCTGTTCCAATATTAAACATAACCAAAAGGATTGGAAAAGGACTCAACTGCGGAGAAAAGGTCCACTGTTTGTGTGAATGAGTGTGCGGCAATCGGCAATAGAGCCAATTTTTAGTATAAAAGGAGTGCAAGTCAATTTAAGGAAACAATTTTTGCCTCAAAAGACAATACGTGAGGAATGTTGTGCAGTGGGCAGTGAGACTTTGAACTATTTTTCCTAATCCTAGTCCTCAGTATTTTAAAAAATGTCGGGTTAGGATCAATTGCTGCTGGGACCAATTAATGCGGGGAGCAATTACGACGGGAGCAATTACTGCGGGGAAAAATTAATAGCAGGGAGCCATTAATAGGGATTCTTAAACAATAGGAACATAACTTTTAGATCATTCTTGAATAGATTGGAACATTGCAATTCAATTGCATAAATTATGCTACACCTCCAGCATGAATAAATGTAGTCAATTTACAGATAACATGTAGCAAAAAATCACAGCAACTTTAATGTTAGTTGTATCGGTTTTCAAATGTAAACAATTATCTGAAAAGTACTGTTTTTATACACCAAAAGAATTCTTTGCTGATAAAACCGTTGTACGAGAATCTTTTGTCTCATTGCAGATACTACGTAGACGAGAATGATAAAGGCTACGTCGACAAAGAAATGACTCTTCTGAAACTTGTGACAGCAGACGGAGAGCCTATTGGCATTGTGAATTGGTTTGCAGTTCATCCTACGTCGATGAATAATACGAACACTCTCGTCTCTGGCGACAACAAGGGCTACGCTGAAATGCTCTTCGAATATAAAATGAATCCCGACTCAAGACCTGGGCAGGGTAAATTCGTTGCTGCTTTTGCATCAAGCAACCTCGGTGATGTATCGCCAAATACAAATGGACCTAAATGTAACTTCGGCTATGGAGAACCCTGCCACTATCTAACAAGCACGTGTAAGGCTAATAATGGATTGATTTGGACTCAATCCTGCATTGCCTTTGGTCCAGGTGATAATATGGAAGAAAGTACTAGAATAATAGGGCAAAAGCAATACGAAACGGCACAGCAACTCTTCGATGCAGCCGTTATACAACTGAAAGGACCCATTCAATACAAGCACCAATATGTCAATATGACTAATTACGAGGTAAAAATCTAAACTTTTTTAAGAAATTGATTGATCACAACAAGTATTGCATTTATTCGCATTGTGGTATAAAGCCTGCATGGGCTTTCGCAGTAATTTAAAACGTAAACTACTATGAGACCTAACAAACTCCTACCCATGTCAATCATGTTTATAAAGTTTTCTTCAAGAATACTTTATAAAATTTAGACACGTGAACTTAGGGATTTTAGACTTATCATTTAGTCAGTGAAAGTGGGAAAAGAAAGTTACCTACGGGAAGAAAAAGGACGAAATCCATATAGTTCTAAGGTCTAGGGTCTCATAGTAATAAATTCATAGTATCAAGTTCAAATTCCGGCAATAAAGATCGAATAAAGTAAGACTAAGTACTTGCAAGTTGGGTACCACCACCCTGTAGATTTAATATCTAACTTTTCAGTTATTATTGACTTGACTCTTAGTTTTGAGGGCGAGGAATACTAGTAGAGTAGGAGTAGGACAAGGTGAAAGTGAAAGTTCGAAAGAATGTTAACATTCCGTTACAAAAGTATCCTACGTACTTTTAGCTAGCTGCTAAGATATTATCCTTCATGAAAAATGTGTTTGGAAAGAGGTCAGGACGATAATAGTCAAATGGATGGGTGAGAGAGAAGTTCGGCGTCGGGTGTCTCCAACTCAGGCAGTCGCGGAGTCTCACATTTGACCGATTGGGAAATGGAGTCATTTAATATCAGAGACACTCAGAGTCAGAGGAGATGAGGGCTGTTAAAATTGACACAGATATTGTAGCGAGCTAAATAAATACTACACCAAAGTACCTTTAATCTTCTAGCACAGATTCTTCTAACTTCTAAGTGTGCATTTCAGCAATTTAATCAACGCTGACTTTTATGCTGTGTTTTCTCAGTTTTCTGGAATATCCAATCCAGCTGCTATATAATATGTGCAGTGCATCCGGAAAACATGTTTTCCATGCTAAAACTGAAACTGAGATAAGGAAAAGGTTTCATTTTACTTAGATAAATTGAATCAAGCAGCGAAAGAATAGTAATTACTAGCTAACTTAGTAATACTAATAGAGTAGCACTTACTTAGAAAGAAGAATGCATGGCGCGGTACCAACTAAAAATAGTACGTACGTGAAAGCTACAGTAGTGAGTAGCTGATATGTAAACGTGACCCTATGTATTTGATTATGATGAGAACGAGAAGATTAGATTTATTCTTATTCACTCTGAAATGAAATGAGACTGAAAGAAACAATTCTCAAGGGCTTTTGACGCAGGGCTTTAATTCCATCCTTATGGCTTTATTACACTTTCTTCCCATCAAATTGTTTGCGTTGATTATTAAAGGCCTGTAGGCTGTAGGTAGGTAGTGTCTTATCTACCTAATACATATGAGTATGCACTCATTTGTAGTATTACCCTAGCTAACTACTGTCATTAAATTCATATGCTATTATCCTTTATGATGACTTGCCCTCCGATAATGGCAATGGCTACAATTATAAACCTTGTTTGTGTCGAAATATCTAAACATGAACCTTATTTCACAAAGAATTCATAAATAATAATTAATTGTGTTAATTTATACATTTATTACTCCTACATACATTTTTGAGGAATTTAACACAATATAGCCAATTGTAATGATGTCCTTAGGTGTTATTTCTTCATATAATAACTGTGACTGAGATATAATGCAAGAAAACGAATGTGCATCACTATTATGAATATATTTACAGAATGAAAATATTGTAAAGGACTTAGATCTGTTAAAGTGCTCCTCAGGTGGTAATTATGTTATATTGGCGCTGGGATTTCTGCATCTAACTGTAGTAGATGCACTTAAGGGGTCATTATCTACAGAAATGTGGACATCAAGGTTGAACTTCAATGAGGAAACCTAGAAAGTGAAAGTGTATAGAAAAGAGAATACGAAGATGAAAGAAAGTTGAAAGTTGTTAGAGATGGAGAAAGCATTTGAAAGCACGCTTATTCTTCTAGCTACCACACCAGTATGTATTATGTACGACATGAATAAGTCATAGTTATATTATTGTAGTTAACAAGTTAACCCTTTGACGTTTGGAGAAAACAAAACTTGTATTTTATGCTAAAGTTTCAGAACATTGGCTACTACCTATACCTACCTCCTGCTTGCTACACGATGCTGGTATAATATAATGTAATTATTGTCGCACTGTCTTACTAAGTCTGATTCAAAGTTAATGAACAGTGTTTCATATGAAGGGGGATTTTAAAACTGCAGGAAACTCATATAATGCTCATAATTAAATTCAGGCCCTTGCTACAATGAAGTTCATTTGACTTTCACTTGATAGATATGACACCCGTCAAAAGCTCAGCCCTCAATCTCAACGCTCCCACGCTGCTTTTTCTCCATTATTAATTAATGGTTTTTCTTAGCTGTAGATTATAGAGACAGCGACTCTACTTATTACTTCCGTGGATATAAACATAAATACGATGTATTATAGTACTTTTTATAGTAAGGTAATCCTCAAGATCTCTTTTATATTAGATTTTAGATTGCATATAATATTATTATCAATATTTGCTCATAAGGACAAAGGACAACTGAGACAGTAGTGGTATGGTACCTAAAACAATTTTGTTTACATTATTAAGTACTAGTTTTATGTTTCATGTAGCCATTTTGTAGACAATTGTGACCGATACTTTTTACAGTCATTTTTACAATGGTTTATTGAAATTGAGCACAAGGTATGGATTTTACCTTCACATTTAAGTCAGATAATTAATTACATTTAATAGGGAGAAAATTAACTCTCTAGAACCAAAACAACTAATTACAGGTAAGTTAATTTCCAACTGGGACAGATAGATGATCTATCTATTTATATATTGAAATTAATTGGTTGCACGCGCTGAGCATTTGTTGACCCGATTTGAAGGCAACTAAATAATATGCAGACAATAAAAATCCTTTGTGTGTTTTACGTAGAAAATTACATATTTCCAAAGAATAATCAAACCAGGGCTTCTGATAAGGGACTTTCTTGACCAAATTAATCAAAACATTGATATAGTGCTGTTGCCACCTGTTAAACTTCGAAAGACGAATTTACGTATTAATTGCAACACAAAGTTTTGACTCTTTCACGTTTGCAAGGTTATAGATTCATAAGTAACTTGCATGCTCTTTTCCGAGATCCGTTTGATGAAAGCAATTAAATGTGCTCCTTCAAACAACGTGATTAGTGCGACTTGTGTGCGTCACTTGTAGGTCAAAGCCTCCTTCAGAGTTTCAGATGCCGAAGCAAATAAATGTCACTTTGCGCATTGCTGTAAACAACACACACACGCTATATTTCCTAAAATCGGATATAATTATTAATATAAATACCTAAGTCAATATCTTTAACATAGCCTTTCAAGGGCCAAAGCGATGAAACAAAACCTTTGGGGCATGCAAAGCAAATTAAGCCCAAGTACACAGATACCGTCGTGCCGACCCTTAACAGAGTATTCGTGTGTTATATATATACTTAATTAATAATTAAAAGTCACTGATCCGTCATTTCAAGTCGTAGTTAGTTGATCTGATGTGGCTGATTGATGTTTAATTAACACTATATAAATTTCATCCGCCCGTAAATAAGTGAATTCAATATTGCTAAATCGCAGGGCGCTTTCACTTGGAGAAAACATGTTTATTGTTTGCAGATCAGACAATGAACTGAACCTTAGGCCTTAGAGACCTCCAAAATTGATCATTTTCCCTTTCAATACCTACGCAAGCACTACGATGTACCTTACCTTGCAGAATTATTTAAGGTTTTATATGTACCTAGGTATTTATTATTTACAAAGTACGGAAAATAATTTCGAATTTTTCATTGCCACGCATGTAATAAGTAGTGTGTCCATACATACAGTCCGGTGCATAGGAATAGGTACACGCACATTATTGACGATATTTCATTTCAATGAAAGCTGA
>JABASI010000970.1:0-29751 GCA_019776505.1 Tomocerus nigrus
GGTGTTATTCGCTTCGAAATATCGTAATTCGTCCAGATCCAAGGTCTTGGAAGGGTAGCTTTACCCAAAAAAAATAGTTTTTTAACTAACTATCCGTACTCTGGCTATAAGTAGTAATAACAATCAAGTCCTTTGATAAAAAGAGCCTAGTGCATAGTGTATAGCTATTTTAGATGGACATAGGTATAGAAACTCCATTGTCCATGTCTCAACAGAGATTTTCTCATTTGTATCTTATAGTACCTACTACCTACATACATCTCTTTTTATTATGTAACATTTTCGTAGGATGAAATTTTTTATTGTCACTTTGCTTTTTCATGCTCTATTATTTGTATTAGGTACTGGACTATATCCGTCCAGATTTTTTTCATGTGACTGTTAGCTTATAAAGCATAGATTTTTATGCTCAATAAATTGCATTTGTGTAGCATTGCACATGTATAAGTATGAAGATATTGTATGTAGGTGGGTTAGTGTGGGATAAGCCGCTAAAAAGCTAAGAAGTGAGTGAAGTATGCAATGCATGCCGTAGTGGTGTAGATATCTGTACAGTGAAGACATAAGCACATAATAAACGTAATGATTCGTTCGTGCTTATTTTAAAATCTAGCAGGATGAGACGATGGTCACAGAAATGTTTGATTGTCTTGCAACTTAACTCCTCCATCCAATTTCTTAGCTTGTCTATGGCATGACTTCGACAACTATAAAATAATTTTGATGTGCATTTGAAGTAACATACGACAAGCTACAAAGTAGGTAGGAGTAAAGTAGCACAGAATACAGTCAGTCAGTATTAGCAAGGCACATACACCTTCATCACGATCACAGATGAATTTCCAGTGTACAGAACTATGTCTCCTCTTTTATTCTACTGGAAGGTTAAAAAATAAAATAAAAAACGGCTGAGATGTGTAGCGAGATAGTGGAATCGTCAATCAACCTCCACTAAAGTCAGCTGGGCCATACAAACCAAAACAAGTCAGATAAAAATTACATGCGTTTACCATGTCCGGTGTTAATTACACAGAGACCGACTGTCTTTCTTCAGACATGACTTGGACAGGAGCATTGGGAATTTGCTCATCTCATTAATTCTCTTTTTGAACTGGATGAGTCGACCGAACTCTTATTTATACCATTTAGCGTGCAACAATATAAATTGAATGCACAGATAGTCTTGTAAGCAAAATAATGAAAAAGACCTTGATACAATTCTCTCTTTGCCCTGACTGTCCTGTCCTACTGTCTAAAACTCGCTATATGAAAATAAATGATCTGATTTTTTAAATCAGGCGACATAAATTCATACACACATGCATATCAGTAAACATTACTATTTATCTCATAATAATAAGTATGAAAGCGATATTTTTTCTATGAGAACCATAATGCTAGTATTAACACGCAATTACGTATAAACTCTTTCATCAGTTTGTTGCTTACTACAAATTCACACTTACTATGTCAGAGCATAATAGATACTTAAAAAGACATTTAAATATTTTACTACTCCATCGATAGAAAAGAATAAGAGTATGTACATTCAAAAGAATCTGAGAGACTTTTACTGATTTATAACTAGGTAGAAGTAGTTATTAGACGATCAATGAATTTAAAACTCAATTGCTTGCCTTAATGCTTAAATTCTTTGATAATAGGGACAATCTGCCATGGAAAAATCGAATTAACTCGCGTAGATTTTAGTTAGGACTATTTTTGGGACATTTCTTTTATAACATTTCACAGCTCGTGGTACGGCTGTTGACATAATAAGTACATAGACATTGAATGTCGGCATCCTATAAGTCAATTACCTCAGAATGGTATAATGGCTCAGGTAAATTCAAGTAGAATAAAAACGCAAATGCAATGATTTAAAAATTGCAATGCACTTTAGTCCTTAATGTTCTTTCATCATTAAACAAATGGTAGAATATTTTAGTGTTCTGATTTTTCATTTGTTCGCATACACAGCGGACGAAGTTAGTAAAACTAACAAAAAAATTCATTCTCCAACGTTTTATTCTACATTACACCGACATGCTTTAGATGGTCTTCTATAGGTATGTAGACATGACTTGCTTCTCTTGTCATTGTCTTTTGTCGTGAATCCGAAGGATTACGATGGTGCAATTTATGTACCTAATGCATTTTTACAATCTAGAGCATATGTTCTGTAAATGTATATTTACGTTTAACTTGTGCAAATAAAATATCACGGCATGTTCTTTCAAGCTGAGATGCTACACGAGTCCTAATCTCTTTTCCACTACTTTACAATGCTTCTTTAGCGGACTACTTGTAGAAACTTGCATCATTTGGATTCAATTCAATTGGATTTATTATTATTGGAACGAACACTCAAACTCAAATATACTATCTATATAATACATAAATGTGAGATTATATAGTGTGTGTGTGTGTGAGAGGTAGTCTTCGTTGGCATTAGAAGCTTCCCTTCTGTACAATTACAGCCTAATCTGCAATTCTGCACAGTACTACACGAACTACGAATAGGATATAATATCTGTAGTAGTATTATAAAATGTACACCTTATAGCAGTAGTGTATCTATCTTCGCACTAGTAAATAAATAGATGTTGAAATATCAAGTCCAGTCCGGGAGGTAATTCAGTAGTAATCACAGATTACATAATATTATGAGAATAGAATTGTTTTATCACAGTCTAAGCGTAAGTACATTACTTGTCTAGTAACAATCCTAATGTACATATGCAATCCAAATAGTCATACAGATTGTAAATAAATATGTTCTTTACTTTTAGACTTGTTCGTTTCGTTTGGTTAGTTGTAAAAACCATTAATTTGCATATCACTAAAGATTATGAGTATACATTCGTTCGAATATCACGTACAACTCCTCTTGCCTTGAAAGATTAAAGGTTTTAGCTAAATCTAAAACCAAAGTCGCCTTTTAAGCGTCTATTAGTCGTTTCTATTTTTAATGCATATAGAGTCCAATGATGTAAAGTAAAGGGTTGCCACAGGCATTTTCTGTGAATTTATTTAGTTTCTTTACTTAAGCCTTGTCTTAGCAGAAGCACAACAGTGGCAACATTTTCTGGACGTATAATTACAATACTTATAATTTTTGCATTTCATTCTGCATGTTGTAATCCATGGAAGCACTTAAACCTGAGGAATAAGTCGAGTTGAGTTAAGCTCTAGTGTGCCGATAAGCCAATTCAATCTTCCCACACAATTTGCAATGCAATGGCAGTTGTTTTTTGTTTGACTCTTCTCTTTCAAGTGATTAGAGTACAAAGTCTATTTTCCCACTTGTTCTTCTGATTAGACGAGTCATTGATAAAAATAAGAGTGACTTTTAAGTGCATTAGGTAGAGACAGGCAGCAGATATTATTGCGTTCTAGCGTCGTCGAGCTAAGAAATGCAATAAAATAGAATGTACATGAGCTTGGGCTGATTTTATAGTCGCATCGCCCTACAGCATTCTCATTGTCCATTGTCAATCAAAATACATAGAGAAAAAGAGAGCATCAATTCTATGCACAGAATAAGGCAGAGTTACACACACTCACTTCATTTGTCTCCATTTCGTATCACAAGACGATTGTTACCGTTTTGTTTTCCCTTCCACGCTCTTTAGCATTAAATAACCATTCCTTTTTACACGATAGATTTAATGAAGATACTTATTTTAAGGTTTCTACTTCTGTTCATTTGACTTATAAATAAGTATGTGGCTTGCATGACATTAAGCAGCCATACTCCCACAATGGGGAATGTGTTCACTAAACTGAAGCTATAATATATCAAAAGAACTGAGCATCAGTTTATATTTAACGAATAATAAAAAGCTTAACTACACAACAACAGAACAACTGGCATTGTATAAAGTCTCACGGGACTTTTTTTAGTTTTGTAATTCAGTCCTACTAATCTCTATGTATTCTAAATTCTAACAACAGCTGCAATTTAGTTCATAATATAAAAATAACGTTTACTATAATAGATAAATAGGATTAGTTACAGTTTAGACTGGGTTTTAATAAGTCATTTCTATTAAACCATTCACATTGTGTAGGTACATCGGTACATCATCATTTCTTGAGTGTTCAACTCATGTGGTGATTTTGAGCATCAGAAATGATGTTTCTGTTGTGAATGAATGGAATAGCGAGATAATTGAAGTAAGATATATTATAGTGCCTTAGCATTTGTTGGTTATTGCGAGGCGGAACAATGCAGCAGATAATACTAAGTATAGTAATCTAAATGACTGAGAGTTGTGGCGAAATATGTTTAGAATGAACTTGGGAGGGAATCGCCTGTGCATTGCATGGGAAGTCTCACTCATTGTTTATTTCATTTGTTTATAAATAGTTAGCTAGAAAGAAATCAAGACTAACAATAGATTTCTATGGCAGTTAACTAATTTTGAGTTTGAGTGACTGACTTATTGAATTCAATTGAATTTAATTAAATAGATGCACGTTCACAATCCCGTAATATAAATCTTTAGTGTCATAACGAAATAAACAAATCAACAATTTATTTCGTCAGATTTCTCATTGCTTACTACAGGGTATGGAAGATTTTAAATTATCTCCGTTTAAACAAAAATCATTATTTAGAAATAACAATCCTTTCGTGGTTAGAATTTTCGTTGGAGGGTAAATGTTCAATAGCACGCGTAAACTGGCATCAAATTTCATTTGTTCTGCAGTTATCAAAGGTTGAAACATTGTAGATTAATTTGTCTTAACCCTGTAAGTGCATAGATAGTGGTATATTGGCTCTCGTCTAGTTAGTGGTATTGTATTTGATTTGCTTTTGAGTGTTGTCGACTGAGCTGTGCAATGTGAGAATGTAGGCGACCTTTGTTGTTGCATTGTTGCTCATTTCTTTGTTTGTTTGTCAATTATTGGTTGACTTAGCCAAGTAATTGACTAGGCACATAATGATATCAGTAAATATAAATGCACCCTACCTATGTCTCTCTAAATAGATAGCTTCAAGAATTTTAATTAGGCATACAAATATTAGAATTCATTCAAAATAAATATCTGTTTATATGTCGTATCAAAGAATATGAGCAAGAACATCAATTACTTAAACCTAAGTTATGTTTATACTGACAAGGTGTTTATTGTGGGTTAGGTCATCCTAGGTTAGGTCAAGTCACAGCAGCCAAGCCAAACTTTATTGCCAAAATTGCATAATTGGCCAACGTATCAATTTAAATGTGAAGGTAAAGTTCTCGACAAGTGCCAAGCCAAACCAAATCAAATGTCGTTGAAATTGAATTAAAAGGGAAATTGAATTGCATTGTATTGCAATTCAATCGACCAGATATGAATGCTAATGAAAATGAATAGTTTCGTGCTCATGTTCTTCTTGCCGTTCGTTTCACTGTTCATTATTACTTTACACGTACTACGTGCTAAATAGTCAGAGATAGAAGTTGAGCGGAGACTAATTGTAGTAGTAGAAGTTATACAGACTATTCTAAGGTCAACCATTATTCTGGTACTTAATACTATTGCCAATGTAGCCTGATAAGTGTATGTTGATAAATAAAATAATAATGTTCATATGCGATAGTAAGAAGTTAGAGCGACGACGACGAAAACTTAAGATATGCTTATTACAATAGTCAACCCACTTAAGTCAAGTGTGAGTATCGCAATAAGAGTATTTATTTATTATATGCTGATATCATAAATAGAAACCGAGAATAGTCGTTTCGTCCACTTCGATGTATGTTAAAGATATTGGCCTGACTCCTGCTGCCGACTGACTTTGACTTTGTTGCAAGCCACTAGCAAATAATATTTGCATAAGGCTCCTTGCTATATAGTTGCATTGGCTTCGTTCTTGTAAGGTAGACTCGCATGTGTAGATACCTATCATGACATAATGGTTATTGTTATCTTTTCGTTAAGCAATCAGAGTCTCATAGTTACACAGAAATACAATTAGAATTGAATGGCAGATATATCTACGAGTCATATGGATAATATAATTAAACACGAGACTTCATAAACTACGTTACATTAGCTATCTCTTTATTATCTGGCAAAAAATCTAATTGAGTAAGTGTGCTATGTTGAGTTGGCCACTTGACTGCGAAATCAACCCGATTGTTTTCTTGGGCATATCCTTACCTTGAGCTCTGTTCACTTATTAAATTGGAGTTTGCCTGCAGTTTAGCCTCTATGTCTTCCACTCTGCTCTTTGTCATGATTAGGAGACTCAACTTTGTCTTTGCAAATGTTTTTAAAGAGCTCTCTTTTTCTACGTCTCTCTTGCATGCTTTAATTGTCTCTGCGACAGAAGGATTTGAAATGCTAGCTCGCTACTTTATTAGTAATCCAGTCACAGAATTGATAAGCATGCATGGGGAATTGCTGAGTGATTGTTTACAGTATTAGCATCTGATTAGGTACTTATGCTTATTCCTTATCCTTCTGTCTTGTAGTAGTCCACTTATCTATTGCCACAAAGTATAATGGCATGTAGTGATGGGACAATGAATGGTTCTTGAATCTTCTAGGTTACGCTATGTAGGTGGTCATTGGTTTCGCTATGTATTCAATGTGTGGACGTATGTATGACATGTCATGGATGTTCTTTGATTGTGTCTTATGTAATTCTACTAGTCCCTATCTCCTCTCCCACAACAACAATCCATTTAACTACATGGACACAATTCATGTCTTGTTATTGACATTAATATGAGGCTAAAAATAGATTCCTTCAATTATTGACGGAGGAATTGGCTCTTGTAAATATTTCTCACATTAACGGATGAAAATGTCTTGGATTTCTGGAAGAGAAGCAATGTAAAAAATGTGTAGGTATTTAGGGATCTGTTTATATTTCCCATCCATATCTGCGGAGTTGGATGTCTCAGGCCTCGAAGATTGTTGACTAATGAAAAGTTTGTATTTTTTGGAGCAGCCTGGGAGAAGTACCACAACATCCGCCCGCCGAGCACGACCGTCATCTTCACGTCGCACGAAATCGCGAAGGGGCCGGTGAGCAGCCAGCCGCTGTTCCACCGCAGCATCTCGTGCGACAGCAACCTCTTCAACAACAAGACGGGCTTCTCGCAGTCCTCGATCCCGCCGCCCGTGGCCCAAGTAGCGCCCCTTCGCGGCGTGTCCGAGCTGCCCTCGCACCGCACCTCCCAGTCCAGCCTGGACAAGGGCGAGAGTCCCAACGGCTTCCTGCCCATCCCTTGCTCCTCCTCCTCCTCCTCCTCCCTCAGCTCCCACTCCGCCCACTCGGCCGACAAGGACGGCTCCCTCTCCTCCGCCTCCTCCCTCACCAAACTCAGCGCCAGTTCTAGTCTCAGCCTGGGCAAGAGTGGTGACAAGAAGCCCGGCGTCGGCTGCCAGGAGAGTCCCGCCCGCCTCGTCACCACCACCGCCCCCACCCCCGGCGGGGTCAGCAAGAGCGAGTCCGTCCCCTCCGTCATGGTCTCCCCCCTCCGCTTCGAGAGCAGAAGTCACCGCGAGAACAAGGAGCATGCGGCCGCCGCCGCGGCCTCCCCGCCCGACTCGAACAAAACGGAGGTGTGTCTGCGCGTGAACTGCACGTCGGACGCCTCCTCCCAGACGGACTCCTCCTCCCAGAGCTCCAGTGCGTGCAGCAGCGAGGGCGAAGGGGAACTGGGGGCGCAGAAGCAGCAGGGCCAACTGACGCTGAGCAGCTTGACGATGACCCTCTCCTCCGCCTCCTCCTCCTCCTCCGGCTGCTCCTCCTCCTCCGAGGACGGCAACCGCAAAGGAGGCGCCTCCAGTCTCACCTCCACCTCCTCCACCGCCTCCTCCTACACTGGTCGGCAAAAGTCACAAGAGGAGTTGGAGTGCGAGGAACTTTCCAGAGATTTGGCCAAGCAATTGCCTCATGGGGATAAACTCCAAAGTCTACTAGGTAAATTCAGATCAGACATTCATCTCTTCTCTTTTCTAACAATTTCCTACCCTTCACTTTCCTCCATTTATACTACTTGGTTAGATTCTTTTAAGAACCTTTTCTATTTCGCTGTTTTTGAATTGAATTTATTTGACAAACATTTTGGGCCCCTCAGTCAGCAGCAGTCACAGTTTTATAACGCAGGTGTTCTTGTTTGCGTTTTACTCGTAGTGGATTCGGGTTAGTTTGATTAACGTCACGAATAAAATTATTACCTTCCTACACCGATAAACAGTATGATTGCACTGAATGTGACTCATAATATTTTATATTATTTTTAAATCAGTATATCAAATATTTTGGTCGTATTGTTCTTTGTTACCTAATTTTTTCTATACTTAAATGAAATAGTCGATAGCTGAATTACCCAGTGCAGACGTTATTTCAATGAATCCAGTATATAATATATAGCTAATAAGAATTTGCCGTCGACTCAGTGTGAAAAAGTAGCTGTGACTTGACAATTTACTTTTAAGTTGCAGTTTTAACATATTTTGAGCTTGTCATTGTCATTACCATTTTAAATGGGATATATCTGTAACTATGTAGTATTTACTCGTAATAGGTACTTACAATGTCAGTAATTTTTTTCATGGGTCATTAAGCCACAATTGACAAAGTTTGTAAGCACAGAATCAAATACTTTTTTTAACTATAAAGGCATTTTTGCTGAAGTATCTTTTCTTGGCAACGCAAAAGCCTTTAATGTAAAGTTGTAAAATGTGCTTGTAAGAGTATAAAGCTTGCAATTAGTGTGCATTGTACTTTATCTAAATACTTAAAAAACAAATATTATGCTACGTTTTCAATTTTTTGTGCTTGCAAAATGCTTATCCTTTTGGCTGTTTGATATCGTGAATAAGTAGATAACGTTACTGACATTCAATTATCAAAACATAGTTAAGAATTATCACTGACTGGCTGTATAGATAAGATAAAGTGTAAATGTTAAGCGAGAAAAACAATTACAAAGCTTCTGAGTTCATAAAATCAAAATAAAGTTGAGTCCCATGAAATTAAGTAGATCTGTTGTGCAGTGCAGTTTGTGGATTGAAGTGTCTACTTATTTTTTAGTTGGTCCTCCTTGGCTAAACTTTGTACTAATAGGTGTCTTTATATTTGGACATGAGATTAGCTTGGCACCGTATATCAGTGTGACGTTTTCAGTCTCCAAATTATAAATTTTGCCTACCTCCCTGACACGTTGCTCTGTATGAGATCTGTGTACATTTGCTAAGTTAAGCAGATTCTTTTTGTTTCGTGAACCTCTACATCATCAAAACGGTTTGTGTAGGCGTAGGAGGTCCCTCCTCTTCTATAAGTAAGCAACCCCTTTACGCAGACTATTATCACATGCTTAAAATTAGATGTAATTAGAGCACAAGGTTTTATGCAGAATTATTGCACAAACATTTATTTGTGTACGGTTGCTGTCAGAATATATAATATTAATTATTCCCCACCTTTTACGCAATAGCATGAAAGATGCATTTTGAATAAATTGGGACCTGCATGCAGAGGAAAGAGGGATTTTATTAACCAAGACAAACTGTATAGTATAGTTTATGTTGCCATTTATCATTCATTTGCTAGCTACTTACTTAGTAATGTTAGTAATTTAGTATCTGTAAATGAGTAAATGGATGACAAGATGACATGTAGATAAATTAGTCAATAGAAATGTAAATATCTGAAAAGGTATATAGTTGTGTTAACAGTGGGTACGAAGTCTTGTTAGGGTTTGTTCTTTAAAATGAGCTGAGACAAAGAGTGAATGTAAGTAAAGAGTCTAAAGTGCTTCTGCATTGTGTTTCTGTTGAGATTTGTGTGAATGAAGCAAGTCACTGTGGGATAAACAAGGAAGCAGTTAAGTGAGGATTTAAATGTAGCAAGCCAAGTTAAAATGGACCAGAACGGTAGATTATCATTGTACTGTGTCTCTACTTACCTTGAGTTGTCATTAAAACAGTAACTAGGATAGTTAGATGGAAATGTCGTAGGTGCAACAAAGTAGCTCATCTCATCCCATCCTACTATTTGCAATATTATGCAATTGTCATAAAAATTTCTGTGCAGATAAATGTGACTCGGTGAGTTGACTAGTTGGCATTCCTCGAGTTGTTCCTCAGAACCATTTAAAGTTTAACTAAATTTCACCTTTCAACCAAAAGTCGGTTTCAAGTGATAAAAAAATATTTGGAGAATGAATTACAGTGGGAGTCTTACAGCATAATCTTCTCTCCTAATCCGGACTTGGCAGGTGAATTGAAATTGAACTGGATTATCTTATTTGTATTAGCTACTACTTTCTTAACTAATATTCCTTAGGAATTTGTGTAGTAATAATAATAATACAAGTTAGGAGTTGTTGGAGGTACATATTCTCTATGTAAGCGGTAATTCTGGTGGGTTATTTCCCATTCCATATCGCGTAGCTTCATTATTGAATNGTAATAATAATAATACAAGTTAGGAGTTGTTGGAGGTACATATTCTCTATGTAAGCGGTAATTCTGGTGGGTTATTTCCCATTCCATATCGCGTAGCTTCATTATTGAATTAATATGCAAATCAGCGGCTGAACTTTGAGTTTATAGATGGCCGAGCATATTAACATGCATAATAGCACACGTAGCACATACATTACAGTAGACAAAAGATTTTATTGTGTTCGTTAACTTGATCATACCAAGTTTGTCGGAAACTTTGCGCAAATGAGTCTTGGTAATTTATTTTAATGCAACAGTCAAGTTTAAATGTAGTGGAAGCTTTGGCGTTGACTGATACGAAACAGATGCTCGGAAAATGTTGATCATCTTCATTCTTTCCATCTCTTTGTTAACAGAGTTTTCCGCCCGAATCCTCTCTTTCCCTTGGAAAGCTAAATTTATGATGAGTGATTAATTTTGATTTGTTTTGCAGTGCCATTACCTGAGCATAAAACCACTGCCGACTACATGGAAGGTCTCTTTCACTTGGAGCTCAAGTTAAAAACAGACCAACTGGAGAAGCAGCAACAGTCAATGCCTAACTTTGTGCGCCACATCAATGATATTGTTAATGGGAACAACAATCCGAGTTGCAGCTCCAGTCCCGAGCCTCAAGAAACTCACAAGAATCTGAGCATTAAAACGGCTTCCGTACAAGTTGGCTCTTCCGGCCCGAGTTCTCCTCGTGGGGGCAGCGACTTGTCTCTTGAGAACGGTGATGCGTCTGCCCATAGAAGGTAATTACATCCTAAATAATAAATCCCTCCCTTAATTTAGCTGTAGATTCATGTGGAGATTTACGCCGTGCAACAATAACATCAAAGAACAACTATAATTTTGAAGTTTTGTCATACACTACACAAATTTCAATTTTATTACGAGTGATATCTCTCAAGTAGACAAATTAATATGCTTTAGTATCTTCTGGCCATCTTAAAAAAATAGATACTCGTGTGTGGAGATGATTAAAATTTGAGTAGAAGATGAATGTGGCTGTAACTCAGTCCTGAACTTGAACTTACCTGAGTTCAAAGGAGTAAATGCAAGGAATTCCCTGCCGGGAACATTACTCATAAGCTGTACAGGACAGAGATATGGATTTTTGCTATTTGGATTCTAGTTTTGTCCTTTATTTAACAATACGCACCTGAAATAGTAACTAGGGGCTGGAGACCCAAGGTGATGCTATCAGTTCCTGATTTCTCTCTCCCCACTACTAATAGTTTATGAGGAAGGAGGGACAGACGTGTGTGCGTATTGATCTCCGCTTTATTTTATTACTCCTTCCTGTTTCATACTTCCACTTTGTACAAATGTATCGCATCAGATCAATGATTTCTACCTACACCACACCCTCAAGTTCTAAGTTCTCCTTAAATACAATTCATTTACGTAGACATGAAGTTCTTTACCACTCGAAATTACTCATTCAATATTTTTATGTTTTGTGGTTTAGATTTCGGAATTATTGGTATTTACTACTTTTTATGCACGTAGTATTAGCATGTGATTCAGTTTCCAAAAGTTTTCACAGCGATCCCCCATGATTCACCTAAAATGGACACACGTAATTTAAAAAAAATAGAGTGAGTCATCAGAGAAATGATTGTTTAATACGGAAAGAAGTCAGAGATATGAATATGATAGTAATATTATAGTATACTATAGCGTAATCGGATTCGTGAACCTTCGTTTGCCATCCACACCGATAGATATGAAAACTGGAAAGATAAACTGGACAGATTAATTACATGACAAGAGAGATCAAAACAATTTTGTGAATTCTGAATCTATTACTTGTTATTGCAACCAAGTTGCATGATCATATTAAATCATCAAATGTGTTTTGCCATCATTCGAATAATTATTTCAGAAAATTCGGATTAGCTAAATACATTTTACTTGAAATGCAATGCACAACATAAATATGTGTACATGTAAATGTAGAATAAATAGATGCATACTTTTTGTTTTGTTTGTTTAAATTGTAAGGAATACTATTTGAAATGGTTTGTTTTTGTGTAATGTAACAAAACAGTTGTGTGCAAAAATATTTACAGAACAAAGTTTGCATAACATAGTTTTTAGAAATGTCACAGCATGAACAGATAGGACCAGCAAAGAGCAGAAAATTATTTGTAGGCTGATTGATATCAGGACAAACAACATTTTCCCCAAAATACGTAAAAGTGTCACGAACTGCATAGCTAGCGATCAATTATTTATATACATGTAGGTAACTCTGTTCAATAGTTTCAGTTGACGGAGATAGTGAATTAATCGTTTGGCTCATTTTAGTTTAGACTTGGATTCGCCTGATTTTAGTTTGACTTGGCCCCATTTTCTATACTTAAAGGAAGTAGTGGGTAGGAGGACATAATTGCCGAGCTACTGTTTTTGGAGTACCCAATACCCATGCAGTATTACTTACCTATTGTTAGCATAACTTTACGTCTAGGTACCTAATTACAATATTATAGTGAGTACAGATATAGTGTGTTGTATAATTTATGTAGTATATGCTATAGTCATGCATTGTGTGTAGAAAAGTAAACTTTTTAGGTGCATTAACTAAAATCCAAGCTGCCATGCCACATAAGTAAATGGATTTGCCTCCTGCCTTTCTATGGGTAATGTGTGTAGCTTAATGATAGTCAAGCAATGATATTGTAATCCTGACTCGATTTCCTATTATTTGATTACATTGAGTCGGAGGCGTTTGCATGTCATGTCATTGCATTTTGTAGCAAAGCAACCATATCGATTAGAGTGAGAGTCTTCTGTGCCTATTCATTTTTGACAGAGTGACTGTCCAACACATACGCTTAGGAATACGTGCACTAATATCCTCTACTACTGTGCATATACCTAGCTACTAATATTATTTGTCGAGTAGGCACTCATAACTATAACTACAGCTACATAAATACATTAACCATCTAAAAAACTATGTGCTATATCTTCATAGATATCCCATCTACTTATTTAGCTACAGAGCTAAAAAGCATTTCATATTCTAGGTTTCCTATCTCTAGTACTATAATAAAGCCTGCCATTTGATATTTAGAGTGTAGTAGTAGCCCATGAAAGTTTCCTTTTCGAATGTTTTTGTACACAAAGGTATAATAAGGGCAAGTGAGGCTTTGTTTGACAGTCAAACTATTTTGTTCCAAACTTTGACGAGGAAAGTGTCTGAGGTATTTCTAGTCCGGGTTTTATAGTTCAGTCGGTGAATACCTGATCGGCAGTCAGTTAGCTCCCCTATCCGTTCTCGTCTATTCTCCTTCCGACTTCATTTCCAATGCTTGTGTAGACTGAAACTTGTGTGTGTGACTTGTGTAGACTGAAACTACTTCAGATTTTTGTTGTCCTTTTTAATGTGAGCATGAAGTGATTCTAAAGGTTAGAGAGGACGTAAGGGAAACAGTAAATTGCGAAACTTAGTCATAGTAGTGCCATTGAGTGACGTAATTTTCAAAGATTGCATTAAATTTTGACCCGTTTATTTAAATAAATGCAATTTACATTCCTGCCATTCCGTACTGACTGCTAGTGCGTCGTAAATGAACTAAAAAAGGCAGAGCAAAGCAGCCTGGGGATAATACGTCAAAAGAAAAACAAGGCAGATGAAATAATAGTAATAATAGCAAATAAAAGTACGGGGATTGTGTGAAGAAATGGAAGTTTGGAGTTAGGAAACCGTTATTAGTGAGATTGAATGAATTTCTTGAAGTTTTTTATGGAGAATGATTGACAAGAAGGGAAGTGATTCAATTCCTTCAATCCCATCTGATCTCACTTGCCTCAAGTTATGCAAATATCTAAGTGAGCCAGTTGAAGTCCAACTATGCAGTGTACCTACTCAACTTGCTGATCTTCTCTCCTGCTCTATGTTTGTAGGTTTTGTGAAAGCAAGAAGGGAGTCCGGCTAAAAAGTTAAAGAGAGAACGAGTGGCGAGTGTATGAACTCCTCCACTAAATCCTACACTAAACCTAATAAGATACATATTATTATGTAGCTAATATATTGAGCACTACAGTAACAGAACCTACGACAAGGAACGATAAGAGAAATGCAAAATGTAAATGAATTCCCCTTTGAGCTCTTCTAACTGAACTCTTTAGAACAAACAGCAGATATTTATTAGCACAGTGCAATTAAGATAGTTTACTGTGTATGTGTTTAATGGTGTAAATGCCAAAGGAGCTGCGTACTCGTCCGTCATCATCAGACTCTTTCTTTTGATCTCCTATGGAACTAATGGAAAGAAGAATAAAGTTAGGAAAGGGCATGAAAGAGAAGTCACTCACGATCATCGCAGTCAAGTCGCAACTGCCTCTCTATTCAAAATACAAACAAACGAGTAGCGTAATAATAAAATTTGCCTTATGAACGGATTGTGTGTGATGTGATGTGGATATTTATCAAAGAGTAGACTACCTAACCTACTCCTGCCCTGTTGTAAATTATTAAATGAGCAGAGTTTGTTTGTAGTTTGTGCAGAGTCCCCCGGTATATTACATACCTGTCTCACTTGGTTTCGTTTCCTTGTATTGTTATTGCTCTTAACTCACTCGCAGCGCGTTATGACATAGTATAGATGCGTATGCGAATACAGTAAAGCTGCTGTGGAGAGTCTGAATATGAATCTGTGCTCGGTTTGGGCAAAAAGTCGTCTAGTTGTTATAAGCCTTCGTGTTTATCTGTGATTTAGTAAGAAGAAGGGAGATTATCTTGACAAAAGAATAAAAATGCATTGCTCACAAGTGGAGGGTAGTTAATCCATCTGTAGATCTCCTCTCTAGAAAGCAATATTGGAAGGCTGAAAACAAGTTTTTTCTCCTTCTTCATTTCTTGCTTCCCTTTTTGCGAGTTGAAACAACATTTTCCCTCAATCCAGTCCACCCGAATCCAAAAGTTCAACTTTACTCCGTTTTACGTACAGACAATTTGCAAATACTTTGTCTCGTTCCTTCCAAAATAAAAATCCCCGTCAGAATTCATTAGTTTCTGTAATCTAATCCAAATGATTTTTATGCAATATTAAGTAAAAGAGCTATCTACCTGTCGAGTACCGCAATTTAATATCAGACATAAATGTCCCATAGTCACTCACGCCAGTCTTTAGTAATTATCTGCATAATATATTATGGTTGGTAGTCAGGGGCGAAATAGTCCTACTAACCTATGTAGATATCACAAATTGCATCTATTATCAACACATAATGATTTGAGGGAAATAAATCAAAGCGTGTCGTGAACTAAGTAATGGAGTGTCTTACACAGTCTAGCTATAGCGTCTGGGTTAATATGTAAAGTAACGGATAAGGTGCTAACGACGAGTCGTGTCTATTGCAGAAAGCGCAGAGAAGAGAATTCTTGTAGAGATGATAATTGACAAAATAAATCAAGTCTAGTAGTTGTTTTGCTAATTTACATTCGAATCGGATTAACATTGTCAATATCTAGTAAATTATCTCAGGTATAAATAAACGATTAAGTACGTCTGTGTCAATTTCATTCAATTCAAGTTCATCGTATCTTCTTGCTGCCTGCTCATTACGCAATAAATTTTATCTATCTAACTATAGGTACTTATAGAGTTTATTAATTTCATTTGGGACTATATAAAAGATAAGGACTGGACTGGATGCTTTTTCTAATTGTTTCTGATAGGATGGAATGAAATGATAGGCGAACACAGGGGATAGAGAATTGAATGGAGTGGTCGCTACGTACGAGTTTCGTTTTATCTATCAGGAAGGTCGCCCTTAATTTATTAGCGAAATGAAACTTATCTCACGCTTGCTCATTCCAATCCAATTATCCCATTAAAAAACCGAAACTTTATAGCCTCCATCCAATCTGAGCTGGTTGTTGTTTGATTTGGTTAATTCCTCGTCTCTCTCTGATTGTGACCAGGTCATCCCACATCACATCACATCACATTTAATTCCAATCGGCAGGCAGGTATGTTAATTGTGCACATGTAGCTGAGAGTGCAATGTGTTTCGTTCGTGCCCCTAACTGTATTCCAAATCAAAGACATGACAGATACTAAAGTTACATCTTAAATTTGAATTTAATTGAATGGAAACCGTTGGCAAAGGTGTCGCCAACAATAACTACGGACTTTGAAGCCAATAATATACGGCGTACACATTTATTATCATTTACAGTGACGCGGTGACATTTAATATTTGTTGTAAAAATGTAGCAGTGATAAAATAACACATAAACCTACTTACAAGAAATTGGAATTAATATCAAGATGTCTAGAAAAAAAGAGGAAGACAAGTTTACAGCTCTTTTGACTTGAAGCTTATTATAATATTATTATTATTATGATGGTTTTGTGCCGTGAGTTTTGTTAGTGACTACTCTCTTCTTCGTTTCTTCTTCATCCAATGCTACTACAGAGTGGACAAGCAGATCGAGCTATTTACATTCCATACCATATCTGTACTCAAAATGAAAGTTGGTTTTAGTCAGCTTGCCTATTTAGTTCTACAGTGCTCATAAATAGTTGGATGGACATTATTTTATTAGTCTTATTGCTAGTCCACTTGCTTGTTCACAGAGATAAGTAAGTAGGAGTCGATTGAGTGAACGAGTAATATCTTACTGTTTATCTACAAATCACATCTCATCAATTGCTCAACTTATCACATCCCATCTGTTTTTTCACCACCGTCCAACCAGAACTCTCTGCACAGCAAAACAACTTCATTTATTTTCTTTATTTGATTACTGCATCGGATTTTGATTGAAATTACACACATGTGGATGAACCAATAATAATGATTCTTCTCTCTCCTCGTCTCTTCCACGTCGAGAGTCGAGTGATAAGAAGAGAGATTCTCATCTGATTCAAGTGTGGACTTGGCTCACTGAAATATTTATGTTCACTGACTCCAGTCACATCACATCACACTCACCCTCAATTATTACTAACCGTCAACTGTCTCTTTCTACTACATTGCCATCCTTTTAGGACAAGACAGTTCACTTGACAATATTCACATCCAACGCTGCTGCCTTAATGAGATTTTTAATATTATATTCTCAGCTAATGCAACGATTTTAGTAATTGCTCAGAAATTCATAACATATCTAACGGAGGGATGCAAAATCGAAAAGATGGATAACAGTACATAATATTTGTAATTCTAGTATGTAAATATGCATCGTGTGTAAGTATTGGGTTAGAAATGACAAGTAAACGTCTTAAGTGTTTGATAAGGAATGGTTTTATTGACCTGGACTCTGAAATAAGTTTAAATAGAGAAATACAGGAAGTTAGAAGTCCAGTGATCTTTATTTAATTGAACTGCGAGTGTAAATCCGCGAATGTTTCCATGTTGAGTGACCTGAGGTAGGCATTGGATGTCGAGACAAGTATCTGATCTGATCAGTGTTTACTCTGAAGAAGCACTTAAAGATGTTGCGTAAGTAACTAATGTCAGAGCAGTATTTGAGCTGATAAATAGGAGGAAAAGTCTTCTATAGCCACCGTGTCAAGACAACTTTTTTTATCCGGAGCAACATGCGACGGAGTCAATCTCTGGTTTATGTCGATACAAAGTGAGTCAAACAAAGTCGAGTCCCTTCTAATGATGTACACATTGGCACTGAATGGAATTATATTTTATGTGTCTATATATTAGTTAATATGTGGGGCAGCTTTGCACTTATGTCCCCTGTATGTTTTATTGAGCTTTGTTCCCTAGTTTATGAGTCTGTAATAACCCTGGCGTGCCTTGTCTCTCTCTTGCTAATTCCCTTGTCTTTAGAGTCTGGTTTCTGATCATGTGGCTCCCATTCCCTTCCCTCATCATCATGTACAGTTCATCTGGTTTGATATCTTTCTCTGCTGTGGAATGAAATAAATCCACTAAATTTTATGGAAAAGTTCGTATGGTATTTATGTGCAGAGTCTCTGTGTGTAGAAGTCTCTTCGTTCGACAAGACGATATTTCAACTTCTTTTTCGAGTTCATTTCGCAGTCAGAGTCTTCAACAAATAGTTTGACTCGTCTGCTCTTGCCATTGCATTGCACAGAGTGTCTGATTCAAACTGAGTGCAGTTAGGTATTCCCTGGGAAAGAACCCCTAACACCACTGGCTAATGAACTGTTTGAAAAGCTAATCTACTTGTACTGCTGAAAACACGAGAATAAATGGCATGAGCTACTTTTTTCACATTGTGGCGTAAAATTTCGCACTAGGGTGGTTTTTAGTGCAGTCAACTTATCTGACAGCCAGGGAGACTGACTGACTGATAATAAGTCCGCAGCCTAATATTTTATTCTCTGCTACAAATACTTATTTACCCATCGTAAAAACTGGGCTTAGTATCATTTCCACTGTATACACTCAACTTATGGCATTAGACGATTTTATATGGGAAGATTTTCACGGTAGCTACTGCAGTGTCTGATAAATATTTTTGATATAATATACCTGAGTGCAAAGTGCAATCCACAATGAATGCCCTGTTAGCCCTGTAAAATTACTTTCCGTACAGAATGAGTTATGTTCCGCGATGAGTTATGAGTCAAGTGAGTAAACTAATTTGCATGTGCAAATTAAATTAAATCCAAAGAACAAGGATGCAATTCAATTCAGAAGTCTTATTACGTATTGTGTTTGAATTAAACTTTAGACGTCTCACGAACTTTATTGTGTAACTATAAGTATTGCAGTCAATTGTTAACACTATAACACTATTACATCGTATAGATAGGTACCTACTCATCGACACTCGGCAAAATTAAAATCTACAATTCTGTTGTGTCTTTTATGCTGCTATTAAAAAAGGAATGCCATTTCTTGATTTCCGTATCATTGAATATTTATTTATGAATTATTTGATGTGTGTTTGCCATTCCCTGCACATTCTTTTGTCTTCATGAAAAAGCTTAAACTAAATTGTAAAAATATTTGATTGAACTGGCTTTACTAATACTTACAATCACAGTTAGTCTCCGAAAAATGATCGAATACTAAGATAAATTGCTTTACAATTTCCCACGATAATGTATTCATTTGCTTTTAACGTTATTACATGAAATTGTCAAATTCTTAATAGGTACATTCTGCAAAAATGCACATGAAATTTTTGCATGTATGGCTATTCGTTGTAGTTGAACATTTAGATATTACGAGAGTATGAAATAGCATTATTATTACCTTGTTTGCTTATTTCGGAGCGGTGAGGTAGCTCATAAATCCTTTTGTTCGTGCAACAGTCAATATGAAATATTACGAGTGGTTATAATTTTTTTGAACTAAAGCTCATGCTATCTTCAATACTATCCGTGTCCTTTATTTGTCTACAGTAGTAATAAGACAGAGAGAGAGTAGTAAACCCCTTAAAAAAGCTCTGACTTCTCTTAAGTAGGCCTCTGTCATGAACAGTATGGAATGAGAACTGCAATCACATAATCACATCACAAGTTTCTGCATGCAATTGCAATTTGACTGAAGAGTTTTTCTAAACCCACAATATCCTTTTTTCCTCGTGAGAAAAAATATTAAACTTTATGAAGGAATAGTGCACAAGCTGAGATTTTTATGGCCTTTAGTGCTAAAGCTTTTGTGTAAAGTTTACGCAACCAAATACTATCTAAATATGCAAATTAGTGTGAAATCGAAGAAAATGCTAACGCATGGGGTAGTGTACGACCAAACTGGGATAAAATTATTTGTTGTTCTATTTCGATAAAAATTGCACAAATGTTTGTATTGCAGTTATTGACTAAAATATATTAGCTATTAGTTTGTTAGATCATAAAGCGTTTTATCATCTCCATTTTATTTAGAACGAACTACACCTTGCAGCACGGTTTTTAATTTTATTATTTCTCTTTTATTGCAGATGTAATGGACACGCTCCCCTGCCGGCTGACTCGGCTTATTTCACTACTTCGGAGTGCAAAGCCAAATTTCTTACTCAATATGTCAAAGATATGCACAGTGAGTCAATTAGTCGTACTGATAGTCAAGAGCTCAACAAGCAAAAGGTAAATTATATTGTAAAATACCTCACCATTAGAACACTCTTATACATAAATGTTAGATTAGCGTAAATGTTAAAAATCTTATTACACTTCAATAAATATAACGAAATTTAATTTGATAATCCATGGTAATAATTAATGAATGTTTGCTAATTGTTTTCTTTTATTTTCCGCAGGAGGTATTGGTCTCAAGGATTAGTCGTAAGTTAGATATTCTTCGAACAGAGCAGCTGGAGATTCGGGAGGAGATTCAATCCAATGAGCAGTTGGGCTACACAGTCATAGAAAGAGTCAAGCAGACAGCCAAAAGAAACGAATTCGATAAATTTAAGTTGCACGTGGAAGAAATCGAAAAAATCACTAGTTTACTTCTAGGTCTTTCTGGACGATTGGCCAGAGCTGAAAATGCTCTGATGGCTCTTTCCGAAAATCCTAACCCGCAAGAAAAGGTACACATTATTATTATTTCATTATTTTCTAATTTACTCACCTGTCATTTGGATTTTTAGTCTATCTACTAATTAATGGAGTTTTACGCAATCGTATGGCATGCAAATCGTAAACCCATTAGGTACTCATTAATCAAAAGCATTATAGAGAAATGCACGCATGCCCTTAGTATGGGAATTGATGTTTTAAGTTGCTACCTAATTGTCCCTTGCCTACTTATTTTGATTATTATGAATGAATTATGCTCCTATTTTTGGCAGAATACCATTTTAGTAAACTTTTAGTTTCACAGTCACACTCTTGGTCATACGATAACACACGCGTTCCAAGGGAGGTCTTAATAGACACTCGGTATTACGACATGGACGCTATTCACTATGAAATTGTAGATGGATCGTCTGTTTTAGTGTTAACTACTATTACAATTGCGTTGTAAAAGTAAGATAGGATCTCGTCTTTGATTTTACGATTACCTATTTATGTGTTGAGTTTCAATATGTTCAGGTGATGATAAACGGACGGACGGTTGTTTTGTTGAAAGGCCAAATAACTAATTGACACAATATTTTCATTTAACTTTTTAGGAGTTGTAGCTACGTACAGTCATATTGTTCTATCGACATTGCCATTTGATTAGGTATGGGCAAACAAATCTTTTAGGCAACAGTTGCTCTTGTTTGAAAAGACTTAATGCCATTTAATATCAAATCTAAATCATCAAACAGGTCACAACTTCATTTCAATTTTCAAAGTTGAAGACAGGATAGAGAGAGCACATCATTTATATTTCTAGTAGGACGTGTCATGAGTTTGTTTTCGTTCATTCCTTTCCCAATGACAACGTACATTATGGTCCATCTCTTAAAGATTACTTTTTAAATGAGGCTAATGACAGTATATAGCGTTGGTAGTCGTATTTGTAGTAATGAGAGAGAATGCTATGGAATTGAATCAAATCAGAGCAACTAGATCACAGCACAGAGACGAGACCACACTAAATGCACGTAAACACTCAGCACTGTAAATTAGATCTCATATAGTGAGTAGGCATCAACCAAATTAAATACAGCCATTCATTTTTGTGATAATTATGCCTTGTCTAAATGGGGGAGGACCCGTTTCGTTCATTTATGTACAATAACATCCCTGCAACTAGCAACTGGGTGATGGCATAACGTGCATTACATTGCAGTCTGTACAGGCCCGAGGAAATTTTAAATGTGTCATTAGGCTTTTCAAACCGTTACACAAATTAGTATTAATAATCGTCATGCAGTACCATGTCGTGCTATGTATATCACATTTATTCATTATGTTCCCTAGCTACAACCACTACAACTCCATTCCAAATATTCACAGAACTGTACAACAGTTATCAAATATTGTCTGCAATAAATGCAAATGCATTATTAAACTAGAAATAGTATTCCTCGATGTAGTAGGAAGATTTATATGTACGCAATGAAACAGTAATAATTTCCCCCTATACATTGTACATGAATTTCTCTAACTAGTAATATTTATGAATATAAATTCATGATGTACTGGTTTTTTCAGTTGGTGAACAAATAGTAGATGTACATAAGATTTATTTAGACTCAATGACAGTTGTAAGTGTGCTTACACATAAGGTCACCGAAATGATACTTTTCCATTTAATTTACTAATTGAGTTCAGATAGTATTTTACAGATATTTTGCGATATGCTACCATAGAATTGGGAAACTAAAAAAGAACAAGTATTTTCAACTAACGAGAAGTGAATGCTAAGCATCTGCAGACACAAAACAACTGTCTTATGCTGTTCCACGGAGCATGTACTTTTGTATTAGGTACTAATAATTGCAAACTGAAGGTTGAGTTTACTTGACCGACTATACTATAAGCATCATGTATATGTATGGCACTTTATTTGCAAATGGTAGAATGAGTCTAAAGAATCCAACAATTGGAAAAATATCATACAAGATATGAGTGATAGTCGATTCACCAAATGAGAGAGGCTTTCAGTATGGTACATTAGAAGAAATGTCCTTTCAGGTTGCTACTTACATCTCTAAACAGTAGCACAGTACAAGTACTTATATGTTATATTTTAATTTGGTGAGATAGTTAACTGTTGCGATTACACTGCTCTGCACCTCTTACTTTTCTTGTGACTCAGTAGAATTGTGCTTAAGATGCAGTTAGTTTTATCACCTTTGAAATCGTAGTTTGAAGTTCTTGCTAGAGTCTTGTAAAACGTAATTTACATCATCTTATTTATTTCTAATGGTAGTATAGTGGTATGTACTGTTAGGAGTAGAAGGAATTCAATTCATATTATTATAGGTAGGTATTGGATATTTCTTGCTCGTGATGTTTCACGCAGTTGCATAATGATTGCAATTATTCAGTTTAATTGTGCCCTGGTTTTCTTTTCTTCAAATAGTAAAATTCTACATGTAATTCTAGGGCAATTTATATCTAGACAGAGCTTTAGGGATCTTTTATCACTCTTGTTGAGCTCATTCGACTATTTCGGTGGCGGAGGGCTGACTGGCCAGAATTGATTATTCTACTTTTCCATTTATGCAAATATAATTTATAATGTGCTCAGAATAATGCATTTCTATGCAAATATTGTGGGTTAAAAATAATAATATTACACCATACCTGGAAGTAGGATAATAGTAATATTAAAATTATAATTAATCCCTCTTCATAAATCATTTTAATGTAATACAGGACTAAAGAAAGTTTTCGTTTGCATATTTTACAATGCATTTAAAATTGATGAGAGCTCAATGATGAAAAGCCTTTCCTTCGTTCTATAGCTTTAATTTATTTCTTCTGTCCGATAATGATTTTGCAAGCTAACTTTTTTCTGAGTCATTTTAACCAATGTGAGTCGTAAAAGATGTAATTGCTGTAATAAATGTTTTAGTCTTCATAGCTAGACTCATACCTGTGATATGCTAATTGTGATTTTGCTCATACTCGTTTATACTTAAATACGAGCCCCCAAAGTATGTTAGATAAATGCCTACCAAACTTGTTCAGATTTACTGAATTTTCTGCCGTAATGTCATGTTTATTTGGTAGTCAACTCCAGTAGACTAGTAATTAAAAGCAGGTGGACTGCAAAGAGTTGTCCTTAGTGCAAACATATACAGTAGTATGTATGGATAGTCGTAAAGGCATGATGACACGGTCGTGGAATGCATTCCCTGAAATTCAACGCATAAAATTGTGCAGTTAAAGACGACAAACCAAAGTTTAAAATGATTTGCTCTTTAATCAGTCCGTAATAAAATATTCATGGGCAATCATTATACATCGCATGAATAACGAAGATATACTATAAGAATTAGTGCTACGAGTACTTAAGACGGTATCAAATAAGACGACCTATAAAAATTCAGTACATGTACATGTAAGTGTAGATATTGCAAAGTTTTTCATGTAAAGATTCCTATCCTGTCTCCTTTCATGTCGGCGGCTGAGCTGCTTAGCTGTCATATTCATATCCACCCACAAGCCAAAGAAGATTTGTGGGAGTTGTCAGATTATACGATTACGTGTTATCGAAGTCTTAAGAAGATACGAGGCTACAACTAATAAGGCTCACTGAAAAAGAGTAAACTTACAAAAAAGTCATTATGTCGTAGGAGTGTCTTATTGTTGGCTGGCATTATGTAGTAAGTATGTAAAAGTAACAGTTTACAAAGTGACATGACGTTACCGTACGATTTGGGTACAGTTAACTTAATCCCTGACGATTTCTAGAGTTTTATCTGCCAGCCCTACCACTTCTTTTCATATTTGCAACACAATAAAGCTTATGAGTAGAGATATTTGAGTTTTTGCATTGTGTACTTTCCCTAGAGCGTACGATTACCCTTTTTTCTACTTATGTATTAACTGTTAATAATGACGATTTTTTGCTAATTTCTATTTATTCATTGTTACCTTTCAGAAAATTCTGGAGAGCAAACGGGACAAGCTGGAGGAGCAGCTGAACGAGGCTAAAATTCTCAAGGAGAATATCGACCGGAGAAGTGTTCAAGTTTCCGGTTTTCTGCAAAAGTACCTGACTGTTGAGGAGTACGCGGACTATCATCACTTTGTCAAGATGAAAGCCAAGTTGATAATTGACTCTCGTGACATAGACGACAAGATTAAGTTAGGAGAAGAACAGATGCTTGCTTTACAGGAGACTCTCAGCTTAGCCAGCTCTTAGTAGCAATGTGTGCATTATACCACTAGCCATATTAAATTCTACCTATTGTAATAATTATAGCTAAAATATTCCTAATTATGAGCATGTAGATATAAATAGTTGGAGTAAACGTTGAACGTACACTTTTTTGCATGATTTTGCAACTTCGGAGTAGAGCGATCTTCTGTGTATTGATATACAAATGAATTAATTTAATTCACGATTACATTTAGCGAGCGGTTTTAGCCAATCTTATGTTAGCCATGAAGGAAATGATGAAAACAATAATTGTCTTTAGAAAATAAATAAATCTGCGTTCATAGAAAGGAATAGTGTTTCTTTTAGCTGATAATTATAACTACGCAGGTATAAAATAAGATCGTCTCATTGTTTCCCTTTAATGTGCTAAATACAGGTGAACTTTTAATACGAAATACATTAAATCGATAAGTAACTAGCCAGGAATAAATACAGAAAACTGAAACAGAGTGCACATAGTTTAATTAAATATTAATGTCAACTTAAGATTAACTAACCCATTCTTCCCTCCTTAAAAATATTTTGTTCTTTGGGTGTGAATCTGACTTGGCTGCCTTGGTGTGCCTGACTGTTACGTTCATAGAAATTATCGATAATTTTGCGAATAATTTGTGCAAAAACGCGACTTTCGCTGTCCTTGTTGTTCAAAAAGGCATCTTAGCGTTTATTTACATTACTAAGTATTAAGTATAGGCAAATGTGTTAATGCTAAGAGTTATGAGAGAGATGCTTGATTGGTGGACAAATTGTTGGAGGGAAGTATTGTGATATATTATTTTCTCATTTGGTTTGGTGTTTAGACTGTTAGTTCCCACAGGAAATGATGTGAGACGTTTGTTTTCCAATCGTTGCTGTGTCTGCTTCAAGTTCCTGCTTTACCCAATTTATCCTAATACATATAATAATATGTCATTTAAGTATAATAATATTATGCGTTATTAGAGTGTAAGACATCCAATGAGAATTACCTATGTTCATTTCTTACTACAGTAATAAAATCATGTCAATACAATAAATACAAACAAACAGGTATATAATACACGGTCTACCAAACAGGTACACGACATCTAGGAAATTTTCTTAGTTAATTACACAAATTAACATTACCATTTGCATCTTTGCCTATATTATTGTTCACAATCCAATATTTTAAGGAAATCATTTACAGTCTAAGAATTTTAATCCGCAGTATAGTCTATTGTTTATGACGAGTATTAAAAATTTAGCAATCTGCTCTAATATCATAGGATTTTGAGTTCAGGAGGAGAATTAGCTAATTCATAATTTAAAGTTTAAGCTACATCCTAACGCATACTGACTGAGAATTAATGGGGAAAATGGCTGTGCTGTTTTACATTTTTGTTACAAACAGTTCATGCATAGAGCAGTAGGTAGATCGTTCTAGTAAAACTTAGGCTAGCTATTCATAGCTTCTGCTACGTATTCCAATAGTGTAGCAGTAAATATGGAAAATTGTATCTTCATTAATTAGCCATTTATTTCTTCGTGCATCATAAGCTGAGCATAACTAAATTAATGGAGGGGTATAGATCAATTGAGCTAAACAGAAATGACATTGCAATTTCCAATTGCCTCTATGTCATCAATGACTTACTGCGTAATCATTACCTCTTGTAATAACACAACCATTTAGAGGATTTCCATTTTCCGTAAATGCCTCTTTTCCACTTCAATTTAGCCGTTAGTTCATCAAAAAGGTGAAGCTACCACGCTGTAGGCTAAAATCGTCGTGGAATTAGAATAATAGGATCATGGTACAAAGTCAGTCAAGTAAATAATTTGTACTAATGAAAATGTAACTTATTGTTAGACATGATTATGATACGATGGTGCTACCCTTCTTACACGATTTTCTGCACTAAAAATGACACTTTTTGCGCAATGTTAAGTAAATTCGTGGGCTTTTAATGAAATTTTGCAGCATTTTAAATAGGCTTCTGGTAAAAATTATTTACGATACCTTAAGTAATGATCTACATCGAGATCTGCATTATTATCGCCAGGTTTAGGGTTACAAATCCATCTAAATTTTATTTAATACATCCCTAGGAGTTTAACCTTTGGGATTAGATGAGTGGGACAGTACCTACCGCGATATAATAATGACTACTAAAATACAGATTAAGAGAAGTCGAAATTTTGGCGGGCTATTAACTGATAGCAATTGTAACATGCATAATAATATGCAATTATCAATCAATTTTTATTGATCATAATTACTAACACTAATAATAATAACTACCTTAAGAAGCCCAATAACCATTGTATTGCTAAATTGTTCCGCATAATTTAAACGAAATAACAGTTGGCTTTACTGAAAATTCATTTTGATCTCCTTCAATCTTCTTCTCTTTATACTTCATAGATGTAAAATGGGAAAGGCCTTTCTCTTTTTGAATCCCAAAATGTGTATAATAGTAATAATCACCAATTAACAAGCACGGCTAGTTTTTCAAAAGCAATAATTCGCTGCACTTTGGTTATACTGCAGTAGAGTTTGTTTTCTATCGTTGTTCCAGAAGAAGTCAGTAGAAATAAGACAGAAACACTTTATAAAATTCTGTTTACTTTTTATTAATATTACAAACCCATCGGAGGGCTTTCAAATACTAAACAAAGACGGTAAAAATAATTAAGATGCCGTGAATGATAACGCATTAGCCCAATGCGCTAACACAACCATCTAACATTTACTGAACGTACACACAATTTCAATGAAATCTGAATGCATAATATGAACAATAGGGAAAATATAAGGATCCCTTTTTGTCAGATTAGACTCCATTGTTAATGAAACGTAGGTATTTGTTATCGCTATAATATTAACACGAGTTGGTCAATTTTTGAGTTGTAGCATTGCACTTATTTCTGTAGTCAATTATGTTATAATATAAAATATGTTTAAGTTATGTTTCGAGCTAAAATCAGTATTGCGATTGTTATTGAGAATTGTGAAATAGAAATGCATGGAGGGGAAGTAAGAGAACAGACAATTGGTACCTATATAAGTTGAGCATAAGATCTTATGTAGAATAACAATTTGATATTACGATATTTGATGTAAAAATTACTTTCGCTTAGTCTGTAATTAGTTGTACTATTCAAATGTAAAAAGTATTTAATAGAGAAACTACCTTTTAATACCGTACAAGGGTACGTACATACATAAAATGTTATAATATATTATTATATACCTAGTTATTGTTATTATTCGGTAGCTTTATTTAGTTTTGAGTAGCATAGACCATATTTAGGCATTTACTTAGTTATAGTGAAAGATGTAAAAAGTAATTTTAAGGTAGCTTCTATGTTCTTGTTCTTTAAAAGTTAATTACATTATGTGCATACCTGTTGTATTGTGCATAAGTACTGTATGTATATCTATATTACATAATTAATACGGTTTCTCCAAACCTGATCATAATAATATTATTGTCTAGTGCCACTGAAATTTTATTATGTGGTACATACTATTAAGAATTTAGGCTAAATGATATTGTGTATTCATTGTACTTGTACTGGATTACCGGAAAGCTTATAATAAAAGGATAACTATGAATATGATACAACGGAAATCAAAGTTTCTATAAATTTATTTCGCATAGATCCATTCCGTCATCAACAAATTGAAACGACGACCTTAGTATTTTTAGGAGGACTGTCAGGTATGGAATGAAAACACTGACAAAATTTGAGAACGTACGGAGATTTGCCTTGCATTTTTGCCAAGTTGAGTTGATGGCAAACCAGGGAATATTTACAGTGCAGTATGTGTAATATTGAATGTGAGGAATAGTGAATTCAAAGGGGAAAAATCGTTTAGAAAACTATGGATATAAGAACTTCGAACTTATGAACAAGAACTTCGAAATGTTAACGGTGACTCCCAATGGGCATTGTGAGAGTCCTCAAAAACCTTCCAACCGTCACAATTTTTTACCGAAAGCTAAAACTTTTCTCAAAAATCAGATCTAATATTATATCGGTCCCCGGAAGCACAAAAGTTTTTTTGAGTCGAAAGGCAGTTGCCGACAATGTCAGAGTTAATGGGAAATCTTTAAAACCGCAGGCAACTTCCTTCGGACTTAAAACAACTACTGTGACTACAACTTTCTCAATCTTTTACATTGGTTTGTTCGGAGGAACCCAACTTGTTGAAGGCAGGGTTGAGGAATACCAATGCGCAATGCTTGTTAATTACCCTATGAAAACTTCTTCTGAAAGCCCATTATAAGCAAAGATATAGTGATAAAAGGGCTTGCATAGAAGTTTTGAGAGGGTAATACCTAAAAGTCAATACTGGAAAAACTTGATGACCAATAAATAAATAAGTATCAGATTTGTACGAAAAGGCAGGTCGTCTATTTATGACACGACTAACTTAGCTCGAGTACTTCCACTTGTGCCTGCCGAAATTTAAATCCATAATTCGTTTTCACCGGAATGAAGTTTCAGCACCTGCACGTGCTGGAACTTCCTACACTGAACTTCCAGCACCTGCTGGAACTTCCTACACTGAACTCCCAGCACCTTATGACTTAACCTAACCTAACCTAA
>JABASI010000971.1:0-29748 GCA_019776505.1 Tomocerus nigrus
GTGTAATTGCGTTAGGTGTATTTCCCCTAGGTGAATTTACTCTTAGGTGATATTGCTTAGGTGTAAATGCTTTAGGTGTAATTCATTAGGTGAAAAGACGTGCTACGGGATGGTTGCCATTTGTATTGAAACTTTAAGTATTTGTAGGAGGGAATCCGTCTAGTTTACAACCATTATTATTTACAGTATGATACTTGCACATTTAACTCTGTTTAGTGTGTACCAGACTGAATACGAAATGAAAAATGTGAATTTTCAATTTGCCTTAGACAAGAGAATTAGAAATTGCTACCCATGATATATCTACTCGCTACAAATGCAAATATTAACAAAAAATACGGAATGTGGGAAGCGCGATATAATATGATAATGCCATAATACCAGAACGTACTACTACAGTGACAAAGATATTGCTACGATGCCTAGTACATAGGCAGATTATAGTTATAAAGACATAAATATTAAGACAGTAAAAACACTTGTAAAACAATTACTTATTATATTGTCGCATAATTAATGCAACACATTTTTTTTAATGTCTGGGTTAAGATTTTGGGCAACTGCTTGGTTGTTAGGATTTGGGTGTTTTCAGACATGGTTAAGAAAATTGTTTTTGACTAATGAAGTTCTGGGAAATGATATCGCAGAGAATAGAATTTCGTGTAGTATATTTTCGAATGTCATATTAAAATTGGAATTATACATGATGGGTTTGTCAGAATTCGGGGACGGGTATGGGTAATTTATATCATAAAAATAATTCTCAATAGAATGTAAAATTACGAATTAATCCTGACCTGACTACAGAATGTACTTAACATATTCATTAAAAAATTACTAATGTAGCACAGCAAAAATCTTAAGGGAGAAATGCCATTTCAAACCATATAGGGCAATAGAAATACATTATTGCCGAAAAAAATCACAAGTTAAATAGCATTGTATCATGCCCATGTCCTACATAAGTAATACATAGCAATAATGCGTTTCAACGATGACTTGAGATCTCCACGATTCCGCTGTTGCCTTTGTGATAAATTATGATGTTTGTGGTATGCATACCTTTGTGGCTGTTATAATAATAATGTCAGTATGTTTCATGTAAATTATTTAGAATAATGATTCGAATGCTTGTTGTCAATAAATTAATAATATTTGCTCATCACAAAGAGTTCATTGTTTTGTTCACTGATTTTCATCTCGCCCACTTTCTCATAAACCTTCATACAAAATCCGAAAATTTTAGTTCATCTACGGCATTTTTTCTGCGCTATGATCAGGAGTCGAAAATTTTATTAAAATCAGTTTGTGGGAATTCTGAGTTTGAGCCGTCTGGATTGGAGTTGCCAAAAATAAAAGTCTATCCATGGTTGTTTTTCATCATTTTCGACTTGATTATCAAAAGTTGACTATTATTTTGAGTTTTTATAACTTTTTTGACAAGTTTGTACCTTTCGAGGAAAGTAGCAACCACAGAATTTATAACGGGAATAAAGGCATATTTGAAATGTTAATGAAAATGCACAACCGGGTCATTTAAAGGCAATTCTGATATTTCCATTATCATTTTTATTAATAATACTCAATCAATTTTTAGCAATTCTCGATTTTTGGCCCCTATCCTGTTTTTGCAAAATTTTTAGCAACTTTCAAACTATTTTATTGGCATTTTGGTATCTAACAATGTGTCGTTATTATGAAGTTATCTATATTTTGTTAATGCGGTGTAATAAACGCATGCAGTGACACAAAATTATGCCTAGACACAAAACTTTCTGCAGTCATCAAGCACATTAAAGTAGATTCAAGATGGAATTTTTCGTTTTCCTTACTAGGCGATGACATTCGTCAGACACGATCTGTCGTAATTTCATCATAATTTTCCAAATTACGAGATTACCATTAAAACAGCCAATAGGTATTTAAAGCACATGCCTGAGATCCGAATGCATTGACTTGACATGTTCACGGTGTGCATGCTGGCTGCTAAATTTTAGGCCCGTCCAACTATTTACGTAGGTACTGCTGTCTGCAATAAAGTCACTATCTATTTCAGTTGAGAAAGCTGTGGAAAGTTTGGTGAAAGTCTTATTGCTGAGAGTCGATGCTAGGAGATTGAGATGCGCTCTTTCTCCTGCCCACTAATATTTCCCATGCTGTTGCTCGCAGTCTGCCTGAATTACGAACTTAGATATACATATGTATTATCTGTTTTTCCACTTGGGTGCATCAGATTTGATTCACTCGTAAATATCAGACACTAACTTTGGTAATACATCTCCCACGCCAGCAACATTCTTTCCCCTCCAATGACTTTCATAGAGGTAGCTCCTCTTTTATTATCCCAGAATTAATGCTCTCCCGTGACTATCCACATTTTTTAGTTTTTTATTCTATTCCTATGCTATCTAGCAATGCATCAAATTAGACAGGACAAAATGCTTTTTGGCTGCCATTGTAATATATTTGCAGCCAGTGCAGTCGTTTTTTCTGAATATTAAATATTATAAGGTATTAAAGTAGACACATAGACTTAACTAGATCCCCAATTGAGGTAAATGATTTATTCATTGGGGACTGTCGAACTAAGTAGCCCTAATTTTTCCCAGGTCTATAATGTGCCCAACTTCAGATAACAGAAGCTGTGGAGGTATATAACTATCATTACTGGGGAGGCTGAAAAATCCCTCTATTGAAATGAAAAAAAGAATATTCCGCTTAATTTAGCTTTTTTGTTCTTTAGATATTTGTTACTGTGGCCGTAATTTAACCTCATTTTCAGACAGTTAATAAACTACACGACTTCATTAAATGTCTGAAAACCCTCAGGCGTCATTCATTGTCTGAAAAGATGCAATTTTTATGATTAATTAATTAGCCAATTATTTAGATATGACTTATTAAATTAATTATTCCCTATTAGCTCCTCCTTCCTAAATGTGGGCTGAAGTCAGACGTCGCATGAATGGTAATTGTAGATTCTCTTCAACAGTTTTAAAAATTGGGATGGCACTCTTACGTTATTTAATTACATGGTAGTAAATTGCTTTATTGTGGTTGAATCCTTTCAAATGCAGAATCTTCATTAGCAATGTTATTAGACAACATAATTTACGAATTCGCGTTTTCTTAATTTCATGTGGTTAGACCCGAGCCGGCCGAAATAAGTGGAACCTCAAACTATCATGAATGACTCCAGAATACTAATAACGTAATTCATATATAATATCAATCGTACTGGTTTTCCAGACGAAAAGCTTTCTTCTGTCATTCAATTATGTAAAACATCCGCGTGGAAGCAAAACAACAAAGCACACACGCATACCTATTCCAGTAAAAGCCACCCAAGAACAATTCCTAATAAAGTAATAATATTATCATTTGCTTCAGAAGTGCAACCAGACACCAGATCAAAACAGATAATTTAATTTGCAAGAACCAAAATACAAATCACAAGGACGTTATTCGTTTTTTGTTCCTTCAAAAATTTTTAAGAGGAACGTATGAAGATAATAATTATGTACTATAGTGTTTAGGCTTTTTTAATCATTGAGTGCGTCTTTTGTGACTTGCCTAAACATAAGTAAATCTCATATGCTGTAAAACAAGACAAAAGCTAGATTACTCGCAAAACTAACAAGCATATAATATTATTTATATTATGTCTCAAATGTTATTCATTTTTAATTTTAGTAAGTGTAAGCATTTTGATACATTGACATTTTGGATTGTAATAATAATAATAGATACCGTTGTGGAAGTTGAAGAAAGTGGTAATATTAAAGGTGCACTGGTACATGCTACATAACATCTCTTGTTTAAAAGATTTTGATGCTAGCGTCGAGTTTTAATGTACTAAGAAGACTACAATAATGATAATGCGGTAGTTGTGTGTGTGTACACCCACATGCAACGCGAAGGGAATTTTCCATGCGAAAGAATTCCAGGAAGAAAGCGGGCAGACAGTGTTATAATATGCAAACAAAAAGCAACCACAACAATTTCCTTCTGAAAAATGGTGGAAGTAGAAAAGGTAAAGAGTCTTGCAAAAAGAATCTAAAAGTCGGAATGTGTTTTAGCTCTCCAGATGGCCTTGATTTTCTTTTTGGCAATTTAATAAGCATAAGAAAGCTTGTAAATTGCTCGCATTTCATTTTAGTACACTGTATAGGACAAATCCTTTGCCAGCACTTCCTTACTCCAGAATTAAGTAAAAACATGAAAGATCTGAAATGATGACGTCGTCCCTGAAACGCCAACGCACAGAGTGAGGGTGTCTGAAACGGTTACACTCCATTGGATGATGATAATAAGGGGAATTGTGGCCCACGTTTTCACCAACCTCATATGTACACAGTCAAGAACCGTTGATTATTAAAGAGGATCTCCATTTCCAGATTAAATAAATGAAAAGCTGTTGTTTAATTTCAAGATGCCTCTACCTGGACCTTGGGCGGGTAAGGAGTAGCTACAAGTCTTTTGTTTATTGCATTCCTGAATGTTATCATTACTTTCAGCAACTCTAAATATCTATTCGTTTATTGGATGAGAGTATGAGAGTGATGCAATTTAATTCAACCAAGGCCACCAAGTCTTCCCAGAATCTTCTGCAGTTTCTCACCTAAGGTCACCGTTTGAGTTAATTTTCCCGCCTGGTACAACACTCACCTTTACGCCTAAAATTAAAAGCCTTCATTTTCCAATTGTAATTTTTGGATCAAAGCATTTACAAAACGTCACGTTGATATATTTATTTGCACATGGGTCCGTATACTCTTTTTATTCGGATCTTCAACTTGGAACTAATTTTTTTGGGGAAACGATCTGAATCTCGTATCGATTCGATGAAGTTTTTTATGCTGTCCCACGAAGTAAAGTGGATGAGAATGAAAACCGGTGAACAATTTAAGTTCATGTGTCAATGGATTGTGCACTTGAGAAATGAGTTTCATTAGCCAAGCCTTTAATTTAATATCACGGATGCAAATGCACTTTTACTTTAATAACAATTATATGAACATAAACATTTGTACAAAGATTCAATTCTTTTATGCAGGAAACCAAAATAATGTATGTAATTAGTACATTTAACAAGGAATCTTATTATGAAGTATTTATTAATGCAACGACAACACCGATTCTTAAAAGGTACAGAATTAATTGCAATATGCAGTGAAGGATTTAATAAAAGGGGATATAACTCACTAAACGAATCATTAACATTTGTAGGCAACTAAAATCTAATGGCAATTTAATTATACCTACTACATAATAAAAGAAATGATAGACAGCTTATACGCAGAAATATACATAGATGGTGGTGACTCGTATTTTTACCTACCTGCCTACATATACTTGTCATTTATCGTATTATGTAGCTACAATAGACATACACGCATACACATATACATATATTTTATGTTAATGACTAGACGTCGACTTTCTGTGCCACGTAATAATGCATGTAGGTGTGTTACAAATTTACTAATGAATTTAAAATTGTCAATTTTACCGCTTTGCAAATATACACTAAATATAACTTTTCCGTATTTAAATATAATTTCGAACCTAGACAGGTACCTAAATAATAAATTAACGTTTCAATATTTTAGCCAATTTACATTTAAAAATTAGGAACCGTAACCAAGCACGTAGTTTATGTGTTTAAATTAATGAGAAAACAGTAAAATAAAAATGGAAAAAATTATACATTGCTATGTGGCACAGAAGTTGCCCTTTTATGTAGGTACCTACGCTATTAAATTTTTAAGACTACAGTTCCACATATTTTAATATCAGAATTTTAATATTCTGTGACTTAGCATGACTAAATTATAATAAACACGAACGTAATGTAAATATATTTAGTGAATACATAAGAAAGTAAGTAGTAAGGTGTGTACGAGGCAATTAAAAAGAGTGACATTGAGAAAGGAAGGGAAAGTGGATAAAATGTTTTTGTTGTAGGCTATAACGTAGGTTGGGGCGTCCGTGAACACTTGGAACCAAGACAGGAATTGATATTTACATCAGTATTTATTTCCTCCTCTGTGGGCAATGAATGAAAGTTGCCTTCAGAATGGGGAATCAGTATACTGTCTGTGAAATGCAATTTGTATAATAATAAATATCGTAAATACATATTTATATCTCTGCTTAATGTGTAAATAATTTTAATTAAGTAGACTGGAGTATGAAGGTAATACTTATCATATATTTAGGCTTTCTTTCCCACAATTCTGCTTATTTGTATTCATACTGACTAATAAATATTTCTTAGTTAGACTCCTATCTATCATGTAGGACTAATTTACATTAATATTTAATAGTAGTACAGTAAAGTAAATGTGAAGTAACAACGGCTTTTTAATGTCCACAGCAAGCTATCTCGATTGTAACTCTGTATGTATGTAATGTGACGAGGCGGCATAGGCGGGGAGGCTATAACGAAGGAAGCTATTTCTGTAGAACTGCGTGGCCGTGTCCTACCAATCGCAAATCAGTTTCAAAATCATCTGCTAACTAATTAGCCCTGAGGGTAGCAAGAGCATGCGAGGAAAGACAGGGACACAGACACATATCATAATTATTATAATGACTTTCTCCTAGCGCGCTCCAGTTCCCCAATTGGTAATTACGCATCATCATCATAGTAATAATTTATTTATTTTGACTAGGCTAAATCTAAGAGGTAAGGGCGGGGGCGATGAGAGAATGTATGTAGCCTTACCAAAGCAGCTTTCAAATAAAATCCTTAGCTATAGAATGGGCTAGATCGTCATACACCCACACACTTTTAGAGGTATGTACATTAGGAAATTCTAAATTCTGGACTCATCAATAAAATTCGAACTGGAATGAAGGAAAAAGTTAGATTTTTGTAGCAATAGGTATAATTAGGTATCATTCTTCCCTCTGCAATTACTTACAGACAAATGGTAACAAGGAGACCTTTAATCTGACTGGCTGACGCAATTTCACTACTAATATATTTCATTGGATATTCGATTTGATTGACCGAATGCAATTTGTATGGTAAGAACTACACACAGTGTGTATGTATTTATGTAGCAGAATTAGAGTTAGTTATGTACGTATGTATGTTAATAATTTACTGTACTTTAGTTAGTTCTTTATTTTATGTGTTCTTCTGTGGCACGGCTCAGCGACGTCTTCCGAATCGCAGAAAAACGTGATCCACGTCTTGTCGTTTCACTCCATTGTCAATCAGACCCAAAGGTATGTGTGCCCCGCCTATCAATCAAAACACAACATCATCTCATGCAATTTGCAAAGCATCCCACCAATACCCTAAGTACGAACTAATTATCTCTATTCCTAGCACAAACAGATAAATAAATGTGCTCTGAAATGAAACTAATGCTTAAAACCAAGAATTGCAAGAGGAATTCTGAAAATCCTAATTTTTCTATTGTATTTATATTTTAAGAGCAAGACGCAGTTTTAAGAAGTCGTCCTATTACACTCTCTTCACGTTTGCCCTTTCAATTTCCGCTTTTAGTAGCTACCTACGACTAAGTCCATTTCATTCTGTGGCATCCTTCCGCCCTTGCTTATCATATGTATGCATTAAGCTCCCACTGTGCCACTTTGACATTTCAAAATGAACCGAGTATATTACTGCTGGCTGGTGGAGTGGATTCTACATGCTCTTAACTATATGCACGCATAAAATCATATGACTCTAATATGAATAACCGTGATTGTAATTTGATTCTTTGAATTCAAGCAACATCATTTCCGCAAGAATAAAATATAAATTGCTGTGATGCATAATGAAATAGCTACATCTTACATTGTTTAAAGCATTTACTCGCCTAAGTTTTGCTTGCCAGACGTATACAAAATCTTTTTACTCGACTCCTACTTATGTAGGATTTTCGGGATAATCCACTCTGGGCTAAGTATCCAGAAAATGTCTAATAGTTACTTATTATTGTATTTTAGTATCTTGTGCTCTTTCAACTCCTCTTTAGATAATACGTACAAAGGAAATTCAACCAGACACGTGTCATGGCTTCTAAACTGGGAAAATGGCACGCAACGCTTTCAAATAAATGAAGATATAAGGAAGAAGCTATTCTAAATCTTAATGTAGCTACCTACTACAAATATTACTATCTCTCCATAATTAAAAAAATCCAAACTTTTATTGGCCTGATTTAAGTATTTTATGCTCGTATTTATAAAATTACCTAAAAATTACAACAAAAAATTAAGTGATAATTGAAAGATTTTGAAAATGTAGAGCCTACACATTTCTGAACAGTAAAAGCCTAACATAAAATTGCTTTTTTAATCCCCTGGCTATTCCTATTTAGTGGAATACATCAAATTGTGTAAGTAAAAATTATTACTTACTTTGTCTGTACTGTTCAACGGCTGCTGCATAATTCTCCAAGAATGCACACAATTGGCGGATTTTTGGGTTGTCCATTTCGTCAAGAGCCTCTGGACTGCAGTGTGTTGGAAAGGAGTAGGCCTGCTTTACAGCAAAGGCGGCCAACATGGCGACAATTAAGATTCCCACTGTGGATTTCATTTTGACTTCTGAAAAAAAGAAAAATTGCCGAAATTAAGAACTAGGTACTAATACAAATTCAAAATTGACATAAAAAGAGGAAAAGTAAAAAATGCGTTTTTCCAAAGTAGTCTATGTCTAATGATTGATGCACTTGAGTATATGGGGAAACTGATTTATTTATCTGGTGAATGAAGAGACACAAAGAATAATCAGCTATTGGCGTCCTATTACTTTAGATAACGCTACGCTGACTTACATGATGATAAGCCAGTAAATAAAAAGGCTATTTTCAGATTGCTAGTAATCATACGAATCCTAAAGGTCCAAAAGTCTAAAGCCACGCAAATAAAAAATAAATACAAATATCTATAAAATCAATATAAAGTAAACTTTGCTGCATAAATAATAAGTAAGTCCTACAGCTTTATTATTCATGACAACTTCGTTTCTATTTTTAACTACCCAAACCTACCTAGTGCCTAGCGTCTATTTTGTAACGTTCTAACTCGTCGCTTCTACGTCTTTGTTCTTAGATTTTTATTCGGAATTTCTTGGGAAATGAACTGGAATAAAATAATGTTAAATTAGCATAATATGAAGTTATTTGTCGAAAACGCAGTAATGGCATTGTATAGGTAGATTAACCTACTTGTTTCAGCTTATCCGAAATTTAAATTCAATTTTTGCTCACTTCCTCTGTCTCTCAACAAAATTGTCTAGGAATTAACATTAGCGGCATGGCAGTGCGTACTAATGAAAATCAGTCACTGTCTACTATATGTAGGCAGTGTAGACGTAGGTAGAACGTAAATAGTTATAATATGCTTGTATAACGTCAAAGATTAAGTGGGGCTGTCTGTGATTCCAAATTACATACACAGTGCAACAAAGTGTATTAGCCTCTACATTAGATTAAGTTTCCCTTGTCGTTTTATCTGCTAAATTAAGATAAGGTTTATTGCACAAGGACACAAGGAGCAATCGGGCAGGAAGAGCGAGACTGATTGAAGTAAAATACTCTGAGAAAATGTATCACTCTACATGTTACTGTCTCTCAACGGCGCAGAGTGGTGGAAGAGAAAGCCAGGGAGAAAGCACTAATGCCTGTGCGAGGTTGAAATAAAAACAAAAAGGTCACTTCAAATGAAACTTCTCATAGAATTATTTCTATATCTATAGAAAATTATAGCTGGCAATATTTACGATTGTTTCGAGGAATTAATGTCCTCCGCTTTCCATTTTATTATATCCCTTTGTATTTCCCGAATTACATTTCTGAAAGAGAAAATGAAGAAAGGGCTGGGACTAGAGCTAAGCTTATCTAACATAATTACTGGTCATTAAAACTGAATGACTACACATTGTATGTTTTATTTGTCTGTGTCAGGGATTAATCTCTGCTAAGAAAGAAACACTGCAAATGCATACAGCTTCACTTAAATGATCTATCCAGATGGAAAATAAAACTTTTGTCTCACTTGATGGTTTTGTCCAACTATTTGACACTATATTTCTATTTCTCACTACAATACTTCCACCGGGCATTAGCACCCTACTCAGCTTGGACATTTTGCTCATGTTCTAGATAGAAACTTGCAAAATATATGTGCATTATTGCAAATGATGCTATCTTTATTGAAGAAATAGGATAATAAGTAGGTTACTTAAAACGGAAGAGCTAAGTGCATTTATGGCTTCTTAGATTTGTTATTTGGGATTTCCGAATTTTGATTCCACTTTCCTATTAAAACGTTCTTGCTATTTCTTGCTACCAGTGAAAAGTGCTCTAGATATTTCTCCTTGGCTATTAAAAGGGGAGAAATAAACCTGCTTTGCTCTTTGACCTATTTTATGCAAAGGTTGGTTGTAGGTTCAGTAGAAAGGGAAAAGTTGTAAAATAAAATGTCAATTGCCTATGGGGTGGATCATCTTACTTAATGTATTAATATTATTTTATGTATTAACTCGTAACTGAACCTCCGGCATAAATCTTTATTATTCACAATTTAGCCTGATTTGAAGCCTGCCTTGGTTTCCCCATCATTTCTTTCTTAAAATGCGAAAGATGCTGTTTGAAACATTTCAAGTGAAGACGGGAAGTGATAAAATGTTTAAATGCTTGCCGCAACCAATGTTAAGTGCAAAGTCACGTATGACGCAAGATAAGTGTTCATTGGGACCATTAAACGTAATAATGCAGACAAAAGTTACTTATTGTCTTTTTCCTTCATTTGCCTCTGTTAATTTTCTTTTATATCGTTTTCATTGCCCTCAGAATATAATGAAAGCTTAACTGATGGCGACACCAGCTAAATTACAAATAAAAAGAGACAATGTCTTTCACAATTTTATGGGAAATAAGAAATAAAGTAATTCCTTGTTTAGGGCACATTCTTAAATGTCATATCATTTGATCAACGATCAGTTCTACGGCTACGCCTGTCTCTCCCTTTTCCATTATTATATTATGGGAAGCTGTAAACTGCTACATATATCCTCACTCATTTCTTTTTAATTAAAGTTGAGTTTACTTATCATAGAGTTAATATTAGTGAAATACGTTTAGTAGCCAGACATATACAACTGCATCTTGCCTATCCATTTTTAATTTTCTTTTTATTACTTAAAGTGGTGACTTGGTGACGACAGTTTGTTACATAAAGAAAATACAATAATTGTGGGATATGTTCCTGAGATCAATATCCTCTTAGAAAAATGTCTTGTCAAATTAAAAGTCGAGTAAAATTTAATTTAAAATTGCAGAGTTTAAGAATTTCAAGTCCTATGGTTATGCTGGCATTGCAAGCTTTGTGTACATATTTATAACTGCCTCGGTAGAAAAACAATTAAATATTCACATATTTTAGAAATGTAATTCTGTTAAAACTACGACTTAAGAAACTAAAGTATGTAGCTACTTGAGAAATGAGTATATTATGTATGATGATGATGTATATTGTGTGGGCGTATTTTTTATTTCCCAAGGACTACCACCAGGATGCCCCTATAATTAAAACTGCGAAGCTTTTATGCCATTACTGGTCTCTTTAAAGAGGGGGAGACTAATTTATTATTGTCGTAGGCTCATATAGTTGTTTTAAACAAAAGGTGAGGTTAGTAGGTACTAATGCAAACTATGCGTAGGTTTAGCTATAACAAATATCTATGTCTGCATTTCTGAAAAAATGGAATAATAGTTGCAAACTTAAACGAGTAGGAGTAGGACGGGAAATCTGAGACAAATAATTATTAATTTAGCTCCCATCCAACTCATTAGTTTATTATTTTTTTTGCAAACGGATTTTTCACAGGCCATTGCGATATGAATACAATGATCGGGCGCAATAAGTTCTATCATATTTATTTTTGTACCATCATTAAAATGTAATGAAGGATCAGGTTTTGAATTATTTTTTCGGACGTAGCAAGGTAAAAGTCGTATTTTCTTTTATAGTATGAAAATATTATATAAAATCACCAAAATATTTTAAAAGTGATTGTTCTAACTTAGGAAATTGCGAGTAGGTGAGTAGGTGTACATTTTACAGTTTACATTGAGTCTGTAATGAAATGAATGAGAAAAGTGTTAGAGGATGAGGTCGGAAATGTTTCAAGTGACCCCAAGGGGCGTCATATCTTTTAATAAAGAGATGTGGAGGAGAACCCGGGGGAAAATGCGATTTACTATTTTAGTGAAATGGCAATGTTGACATCCGTGGTGGTTCTTGGTCAACTCCATTTTACTGGTACATTTTAACTAAGCGTCATATTGTGCAGAGAGGTAGGCATTTAATGAAAAGGAGAAAAATTAATAGAGACTGCATTGTTTGCTAACGGTGAGTTGATGTGAGTAGTTTGCATGTGCATGGAGAATGAAGTGGCTAAAAGTTCTATTATTTCCTACAGCGTGATACGCACATTTTGTGAAAAACGTAAGCAAATGTTTGTAAAGAGATTTTAGAATGCGGATAAGTCTGAGCTACAGAATATTAGAGTGTCTTAAGGCTGCGTGGGGGCCATTCACTTCTAACCGAGATTAGATATCTCCAGTTGACTTGACAAAGTTATGTAACGTACGCGGAACTGAGCCGTTTTGAGATATTACTACACGAGATAATAACATTATATCCCGTAGGCTGTAGGCAACATGGCAAACGTGAACTTAACTTATGATGGAAATAATTCATAGCGGATTGAAGATTCGTTCAGATGGCTTTAACATGCAGAAGTGGGCACACTTATCATATCATGCATATCATATAATATTTGCGTCATAGTCACTCACTACTCCCGTAACAGAACTATTGCACTGCATTTCGGTGCACATTTTGAAATTGGATATGGATATCTTATAAGTATAAGCAGCCGAGTGTTCATAGCTGGCAGAATCTAACGTAGCGTTCTATATTTGTAATCAATATATTTAATTTATGTTATCCTAGGAGCATTTACACAAATGTTATTGCATCCTCACACAGAATTTGCTGGCACTGAACTTTTTCGTGTTCAAGAAAATTTCCGTTCGCGATAACTACCGTGGGAATTCCCTATAAATAAACAATCTGTGCTCTAGGCATCTTGACACTTGCGAAATTTTCATTCGCTACTACGTAATGCTTGGAGAGCAATAGTTGATACTGTAACGATATAACAATTACTCTGTTTCTAACTTCTCAAATTCATTCTATCCGATTTCTTGCTAGATAAATCCAATAGAGAACGCATATGAACAGAGTTCAATGCAAGCGAAAACTGTGTGTGTACCTACTTATGTTTGGAAGCCGTTCTATTTATGTACATGGCTACGGTTATTATTATATACCTAACTCTGTATCCTTTCCTGGATCATTTTCATAACTGCGAAATGACAAAAAGGAAATTTGAGTGCAAATCGACTTGACTTCATGAAACGACACTGAAATTGAAGCGGGGCACATTAATAGCCTCCTCAACCTTTATCATTAAGTTCCGTCTTTTCTTATCCTCCATTAAGTCGTTTCTTTCTATTTTAGCAATGCTATGTATATAGACACTGAAATATTAAGCGTCTCATCTTGCAATCATGAATGACGTAAAATAACGGCATTTAATGTGACGTCATTACCAGCAGTGCATTGTGACACACAATTCTCAACTGGAATGTAATGACATATGAACTGCTTCTATTTATTATGCTCTATGATAATATGGGCTCACAATTATATAGACTGTTCTGCCTTTGCATTTGACATGTGAACATGACAATCCATGCCGTCTGCACACTGCACATACCACCACCACCACCACCAACGTCGGAAATAATGCGGATATCTATAATTTACAAGATACGACGAGAATTCAAACTCTGTGATAATCTCAATGTCGAAAATTGTGTTTGGTGAATGTAAACTGTTGTAATGCTACGTCGTCAGTCTCTTTTTGACCCATTAATTTAGTTGACCATGGGAATAAAAGAAAAGCATCATCCCTGCAACCTACGGACAACGAACTAAATGACATTGGTTAACCACGAGTGCGTCCTCTAAAAATATTTTTCCTCCCGCTTGCAAAGTTCCGTTTTATAAATAGTCGAATGTATGTAAGATAGCATCCTAAGCAAAAATAAAGCGATAGTATAGGGTATACGGCGTTTTTGTTGGTGCGTTTGTAACTCTGATATTATAAAAATTGTATAATGTCAATATGTGTTCGAGAAGTTATCCGTTTCACTATAAAAGAATATTTTAATTATTTTTTGCGAGGAAAGCTGAATGGATTTTGAGTTCGGCTGTCCTCTGTCGTCGATCAGTGTGTTGAATTTGGAGGATGCATTTGTGTCAACGTGATGGAAGCCTTTCAGTGGTTGAGGTTGGCTTTGGTTGCCCAAGCTCAGTTTGTTTTCCATTCTGGTAATTAGCTATTCATAGTTGTGTGGACAGAGCTCCGGGTATTTCATCTATCTCATTTCCAGAGTTGTCCAAGCCAGAGCATGCCTGACTTTTTTAATGACACCAAACACAAACAAAAGGCAATAAGTACGTAAAGGACTAGCTGCAGGACGTCGCAGTATCCAAGTTAAACCGTAGCTAAAGCTAACCTGCCTCCACTTTTATTCTACATACTTACACACAGTCTGCCTTGTTGTCTTCCGAATCATGTCCAATGAATAATATTATGCCTACAAGAGTAGATACATTAAGGAGTATGCATTTACTGTCTACACTGCCATTAAATATTTACTAACTCCTCTCTCTTGTTCTTTCCTAATCATATATTTACCTAGATCCTATTATAGTCCATAAGCTCTGCACTGAATGCCTATAATGTAATCAACTTGCGCGAATTAAGCTTACTGAGGAATTTAATGTCTCACATTTCCCACAGAGACTGATCCTGGTTTAGGGAACCGGATTGGAAACCATAACAATGTTTTGTCTGGCCAAATATTTTATTCGATTATCTGTATCTCCCGAAAGTGTTGATGATCTTTCTACTTGTTGAACTATTTAAAAAAAGAATATTTTTATTTTTGTTTTTGTAAAAATTCTTTACTGTTCTGTGTCAGTTACCTTGTTAGGCAAGTCAGAATAATTTGCTACTTTTGTTTATGTACAAATATTTTCATCCCACAAAGAACTAAAAATACTGTCCTTTTTTATCCTGGAGGCCTTTTGGTTCTTAAAATAGAAAAGTGTGTCTCTTTTTTGTATGAATGAATATTTAATGATGCATGAGTACTACGGACTACTACGGACTTTAAAAATGGAAGGAATCCATCCTCCTGGTTATGATTTAGGGCCAAAGCTGGGGATTGTTTTTATGTTATCTTGTCACCTTGTGGGAATGAGTAGGAGGTTATCGATTTACTACTTTTTCGTGAGTGATTTGACATTTAAAATAGTTTCTACTCTAATCCAAAATGATTGCAGAGCGTATCAGATCAGGATCAGGCTACAAAAAGCTTTCTTTTATTAAAAAAGCAAAGAGCACTCTTTTTTGTTGGAGGGAGATTAAAGGTAGGTAGTCATTTAAAGCAAGAGCTTCTCAATGTTATAGCATTACTTTAGTCCCAGCTTAGGATCTACTATGCCCGTTTTATGACAATGTCCCAAAAAGCTAAAATCGAAGTCGCAGGCTGAGATTCTACTTTTGCCTAGCATACGTTTTCCGGCCCATGTAAAACGTGTGTCGCCGCTGTAAATAAAGGATTTGATAAGATTTTATCCTTCCTAGCCACAATAGTAACTTTTGCCGACAGGTAGCTATTTATAAATGCCGAACTGTTGGTTTTCTCTATTTTCAGCCAGTGACGGTGGTGGAGTAGCACTAATTCCACCCCATGGTACTTTTCCCGTGACTGATCTCCTTACTTTTGCATTAGTAATGATGACGACACAAAAGGCTGACAACTTCACACTACCTACTACATAATAACTGTTGATTTTATGTAACTTTCTAGACGTCCGCCTAAATATTCCCTCCATTCCAACCAAGCTAATCTAAACTCTTTTCTAAATGTGCGCATAAAAATTGCTTTCTCATTTTTTGGATAGTGCGACATTTGCGGCAGTATCCCTTGCGTGACAATAATGAGCCGAAAATGGAAACTAGGATTTTAACTACGAGTTTCAGGACTCAGAACAAGAGTGGTGTGTGGTGAGAGCGCAATCAATATTACAAAACTCCGTTGTAGCTGTCTATCAGTGTGTATCAGGCATCGATATAACATTCGCGAGAAGATTGATAAGTTGATAAGCTTCCATTTACCTATATGTCTCGTGTAAGACATGCATAATAGAATAATAGCTATATTCAAAGGTGCTATCTGCCAATCCAATGAAGGAAGATAAGAGAAAGGTTTATACTAATATCGATTCTTTTCTATATTCATCAAATGTGTCCTACATTATTACGTATTGTGTGTTTTCGGCTTAAAATGAAGGGGAATCTTTGAAAACGTCTTGGAGAATTCAAGTGAAAAGTAAACAAATCCTGTTGACAAGAAATTGACAAACTCGTAGCTAGTTTCCTCATGCTTCTCCATTCACGAATAGCTAAAGTAGCTAATCTCATCTTTCCTCGACGTGTAAGCAAAGGGACTTAAGTAGCTACGTATGTAAATATGTAGCCATAGTCACCTGCCTGCCTTTGCCGGTCTACACCGTTAGGCTTTGATTTATTCTCTAGCTATTCCACTTTGCTGCATTTCGAATCTGCTAAGAGACGACTGCCTCCATTATGTCATGCCAGCAATATCAAATTGTCTCGCATACTAAAACAAAAAATAAAGATTTATTCTCCCATGAAGTCCCATGCTCCAGCTTACGAGTAGCGACGTCAATTACTTAAGCCAATGCACATCATTCCTATAATATGTACGAACATAAATACGTCAACTTTCTCTTGCTGTTGTTGTGGCATGCTTACCCTACCTTCCTATTCATTCTATTCTGTCACATTCAGTCAGCGCATAATACAACTAATGCACTCACTCTCTCCATCTGAAGAAATATTGGTCATTTTTAAATTGTTCTGCTACTTTGTACCTTTTACCTATTCTTATAGCCATTCAAGCAACTTTACGCGAATATTCTCCGCTGATTTACAACGCTGCTACACAGAACTCAATTTTAAATCTGTACAACAACTTTCGACTTAAAGTCATGCAGCATTTCCAGCCGTAGGTATATTTATTTACTAACTGCGACTTATCCAACAATAAATCTGACTATATGAAATATTTTTTAATGTCATTAATCATTAGGATAAATAATTAGTAGATAATTATGTACATTTAATTTCTACTTGTGGTAGGTCATTGGTTATAAAACAGAAAAGTTTCACGAAAAGTAAAGCCGGAATTAAAATTGCTCAAAAAGGAATGTTAGGAAGAGCTGGAGAAATTCTAGAAATATTTTTGGGGGAATGAAGCAAAAAATGTCTTTATCACTTATTGACAAATTTCTTTCGAATGTAGAAATGATGAGCATACACTTTTTGAGGCAATTAAAAAAATCAAAGCATGCAAAGGCAGTCAATTAGGTAGTTCATTTACTTATGTAATGGTAATTAAGCGGAAGTTTCTCCAGGCGTATGCAGTTAATAAATCTGGAATAATTGTGATTGATATTCGTTTGCCCTCATTTCTATTAAAATGTTAATTTAACAAAATGATTTGAGTTAGTTTCAAATAAAGTTCACAGTGAGTGACTGTACAATTACAGTATAAGAAAACGGAGAAACTCCTGCACACTAAACTTTAATCATTATTTATTTTGCATTTCACAGTTAGAGCACACGGAAAATAATTTCAATACTACATTTTCTTTGTTGTTATCTAACTTGTAACAAATTATGTACGTGAAGAAAGTTTCCTTTCTTTACGCCCTCATTATTATGTAAGCATAATAAGTGTAGTTTCCTTTGCATTGTCTGACACGATTCGTCGAAAGAAGGAGTTCGTTTGATAATTATTGCCAACTTAATCAGAGCACAAAGCACGTTTGCAAGGGGTTGGAATATAAATGAATGACTTTCTCGAAATAATAAATACAAAGTGATGCGATATTTTTCTAGATAAAAATATTGTTTTATATAACCTACTTGAGCGTAAGTCTAAAAGATACTGCTTGATAAATTTTGTATTTCAATAGTGACGATACAATTTGCGATTCCTATGACTACTAGAAGACTAGAATGGCATGGATTTATATTCCATGCACGGCCTGTTACTCCCTTCCAGATGGGCGATGCGGAAACTGTAAATTGTAATTTAAAGTCTTAATAATGTAGTGACAAGGAGTTGTTACAACTGCATTATGTACAGCCATTTACTTAGTGAGTAGGCAATATAAGTTTATTTGCTGTGATTACAATGCATAGAAAATTTGCATAATTATACTATGATGCCTGCTGTGATATGACCGAATATCTCTCCGTTGATATTCTTCCTCAATAGATGTAAAATGGTTGTGTAGATTTAATGGCAGTTTCTCAAATTCCCAACTTTATCACAACTATTAGTATACCAGGTAAATAGCTACATAATAATGTGCGGGTAATGCAATCTACAATACGCAAATATCTTTATTGCTTATTTCCGTTTTTATTGAATCTCACACATAGTAGAATAGTGCAAAAATTCTTATTCTATGCAAAATAAATTTTCAGGAAGAGGACTATTCCGACTATTGTTTTCAGCAAAGAGTGCATTCAGAATGTTTCAGTGACAGATAAATCGAAAGCTGTGGAGTTACTCGCGTCACTTGCATTCAACCACCAATTCAGATTACGCGTTCATGGTTCACTATTATTTATTTCGGACGGAACTTGTTCCGCCGTTATAATTCCTGAATCGATCCTCTTTTGCTCATGTGTTAATGGTTGCATTTTAATAGGCAGAAACTAAAATGACTTTCAAAAACATTATTCGTCAGTAGAGTGCTTTAGACTTGATTGCCGTTTTTAAAAGTTGGTCATAGTTTTCCTAATAAAGCTTTTCCTATGGAGGAATCATTGCTCTCTGTGTACTTTGCATTAAAGTCAAGTCATATTAATAAAATTAGGAAGTTTTTAATGTTAATTTTGGATTTCATAAGAGGACTGCAACGAAAAAGTTTCACAAGTTACCGCAGCTTACATATCAAAGCTTATAACTTTTCTAAGTACTTGACAATGAGAAACTTTTAATGAGTTTCCTTCAATGAAGTTAATTATGAATGATCTACTTGGGTATTTCATATATGCTACTTATAGTTGAGGCTCAAATCCTCGTAGCATCATAGCAAGATAAATAAAAGTCAAAACTTATTTAATATAATTATTATTATCACACGTAGGTGTGTATTCTGCATAGAAAGTTCAAATGGGAAATTAACTTTTGTGTTCCTGTTTCTGATTGATGGAACACATACTGCAGCCCTAACTTAATTCTCTTTCTCTCCTAATTACTGGTTAATTGGATTATGCACACTATAATTAGAGATGTAGCTCCCATTTAGCAGTTAAGTGCAATTTCTATAAAACTGAGCCGATGTTTGCATAGTTAGACACACAAAGAGTCGGATAACTAATTTTCTAAGGTAAAGTCACTTCTCTTCTACTTAATTATTAATTAGTACTGCTACCTGTGCATGATAATTCAGTTTTTATTTAAAAGGGAATTTGTTGTTGACCGAAATGTATAGGAAAACCCTTGAGTTGTTCTAGATCGGCAAGAGCTACAAAGTGAAGCCCTTTCGAGTCAGGAACAACTTACAATTTGTTACTTTTTAGTTTATTGAATTTACTATCACTGTTTCTCCGACTTGTATATTCCCCAATTTTATTATGTAAGCCTTTCTCCCACATCTCAGAACACAAGCTTTGCGTATGCAGTTTATTCCAGTCACGCACAAACAATACAACTGGCTAAATGACATGACAGAGTATAGAAATGTGTAGCATGCACTACATGTCGATATTATTTGGAATGTTGTCAGCAAATATGTGCACACATATTTAATAACATTACATAACAAACGTTTATACTTTAGACGGTGTCCTTAGAGCAGGAGAGAAAGTTGTTTCTCTGTCTCAGCATTACAGTAGCAGAAATAGCATAATAAATTGGATTTGGCGGATTTGGGGCATCTTGACTTGACACTTATATGTATGTTCAGTGTTCGTCTGCTATGTTATATTCCCTTTCATATGGGACAGCCAGACGAGACAAACAGTTTGGCCAAAAAAAATCCAAAATTCCCAGCCAGATCAAAGGAATTATTTTTAGAAAGAAAGAGTGAAAGTTATTGATAAAAGTTAAAGACAAATTCCAAAAATGAAGTTAAATACTAATGTGGAAGAATATTTAGCAGGAAAAATGCAATGTAATATTTTTTACGTTATTGATACTACTTTCTGCTCAAAGCTTCGTTTCTAAAAAATTTATATTCAATTCAGTGCACATTTCTTACGTTTTACATTCCAGTGGAATATGTATACATACAGCAGGATAATTGCGGATTTTTTTAAAGGCTTCTGTATCATTCTGGTTTTTATGGCATACGTCAACTTCACTCTAGTTGACAGAAAATGCCAGAAAAAATCAAAAAACAAAATGTACTACATTCCTGTAGATATATAGAGATGAATTCCTATGAATAATATTATTACTCCGTTCTTGGAATTGACACTAGAAAAAGATATGTTTGTTTGCTATTGTGTAGTAAAAGGATGCGACCAGAAGTATACAAGAATATTGGATTACGTTTCTCACTTTCATTGCACTACAAAGTAAACATTGTAAACTGCTGCCTGACTTTCTCCACATTACTTAACATTGGTGGAAATTTAGATTTTCTCCCTAGAAGGTGACTGCGAAAGGTGAGTCAATGGAAGAAAGGAAATCACATAGAAACGAAGTTCATAGGGAAACGGATCTGAGAGAGGAATAAATTATGCGAGGACGCTAACGGACTTACATATGTCACGTATTAAATTAAAGACACGGTAATCCATCCTCCTCTCCTTTTCCTTACCTGTCCATATCTTGGGAATTGAATATTTCCGTGTCTGCTCATTTCTTGTTGCCACAACTTTTCCCTTGTAATCGGGACAGACTGGACTCAGGGCTTGAAGATGTCCCACCTCTTACCTACTGGGCTAATGCATTGATTTGTGGTTGTAATAGATTCTAATGCACTGGGCACCTATGGGAATTTCCCTCAAATCACTCAAGAACGCATTTCGCAGTTGTTGTAGCTGCTCATGCACTGCACATTAGAAGCCAATCAAAATGATTGCAGCTTTCAAAAGCCTTTTCACATTAATCCCATGTAACTTTCTAATATTAGAATCAGAAATGGCCTGCCATCAAGAGTGGGCTACAATATTTCCTAGGTGCATCAACAATTTTATCACTACTATGTAATAATGTCTGCATCGTTGAAACTTTAACGATAAATAGTTAGAAATGCTATAGTGGAAACTACACGACATTTAGCTACGGTTTAATGATGTACTGAATGCAATCGCGTCATAAGAGCCCACATATTTACTGCATAGCTGTAAAACTGTCGACAGTCCTAAGTTGAACCGTATTATAGTTGCTGGCACATATTATAGTGTCTTCTCAATCATTTTACTTTACATTGACTTTAGGAAAAGTTTACTCTGAGAACAAAAAACTCATTATAAGAAGGAAGAAAGTAAAGCATAGGCTAGCACTCCTATCTTTTCATAGTGTTAAAAGTTTGCTTCAAATGTATACTTTGTTTATTGGGTGGGTCGAGCTAGGGATTTGGGCGCTCGTATATTATTATAGCCAAAGTGTCTCTCTCCTCCATAAAATACGTCAACTGTTTGTATCTGTGTGAGTTTCGGTGAGGAGAGGTAGGTACACAAACTGTGATTAGAGATGTGAATAGAGTCTGACACTTTGCATTCGTTAATAGCCCAGGTCGTCAATCAAAATGTAATTAAATGCCCTCTGTCTTACTTGGCCAAACGGAGTCAGGGTAATTTGTCAAATAGAATTATCTACAGAACAGTAATTACTTTGGACGCTTCACAAGCTAAGCAAATCTANGTCGTCAATCAAAATGTAATTAAATGCCCTCTGTCTTACTTGGCCAAACGGAGTCAGGGTAATTTGTCAAATAGAATTATCTACAGAACAGTAATTACTTTGGACGCTTCACAAGCTAAGTAAATCTAGATTGATGGATCAAATCTATTTAGAGGGTGCCGACTAACAAGTAAAAGGTGGCTCTGGGAAATATGTACAAACCACAGAGGAGCAACTTTTTCTACTAAATTATGCATGAGAGAGTAAAAAACAGCTGTCACTAATTAAACCTAGTTAATTGTTCTCTTGTACAAATGTCAATAGAAAAGCAAGACGTTTCTCTTTGCCTCAATTCACCCTCTCCCACCCAATAAATACAACAACAACTGATTTTATTATTTTTTGGCTAAATTCTCATTTTATGCTCGCAAGCATTTTTTCATCAAAAATATTTAGAAAGCACAAAAATCTAAAGGCTTCTACTTTACTCAGACACTGTAAAATAATAGTAGCTACTAACGTTTATGATTTCTCTAGGTCGTCAAAAGAGTCTCAAGTGACCCCTGGGTAGTGTACTAAAGTGAAAGTAGTTGAAATAGTTGCTGATAATATGCAATAATATGTGGTAGACAGTAGACTACTGTGAAAAAGCTTAAATTAAGTGTCGGAAAGTTTTGAATAAAGTTTTTCTTACGTTTGGGTGGAAGTAATACTTTGAAGGGTTGACTTGATTCTCAAATTAGCTGAAGACAACGTCGGCAGGGGAAGGACGAGACGGATTCCCGTTGTTCAAGTCGAATGGAAATTGAGGAGAGCGTGTACGTTCACTCAGAAATGGTTTTTAGTGCACGAAGTCTTTGCGCGCTGGCGAGGATCAAAGGTGAGTGACGAACAATGGAAGGCAGGCGAGTGAGATGAAGAGAGATCTCGTCAAGTGGCTTTCGGAATGAGTTGTGAACTGGCTGTGATCATCTGGTGAATTGAGGATGAGAGGTGCCAACGTTGGAATTTATATAGGAAACGGGAGCTGGCGTCCACCATTCAGTCACAAGACATTCCCTTCCAGCAGCCTTCCACTTCCAGCTTAAAACTCCAGCCAGACCTACGTGTGTCTTACACTCTTTCGCTCGTACACCACACACTCCATCCACTCAGCAACCAACGACGAACGAGCCTCTCCATTTCCATCTCACCGAACGCTCTCTTAGTGTAGGCATCGCCTTTCAAAGCTTGAGACGACGGCATTACCAATTCCCGTAGTCCTCACAGACGTACATACAGGAGCAACCCGCCACCAGAGATCCATGAATAGACCTCTACTCCTGCATCATCCTCCTGCCTCCCGCTCCCGTCTTCTCCACAGGTCCGTCCTAATGCTTCTCTTTTCCGATCCCACTCATACAATTCTTTGGCCATCAGGGTTTCGTTTTCTTTGCATCATCATCATAATTCCCCCGTTTCCAAGAATAAATTAATCAGTCTAATGAACCCAGAAACTAAATACAAGCCATACGCATAATACATAATGATCATTCAATCCAAGCTAAAAGGATGAGCCTCGTGCAAACAAGACTTTTTCAAATCGCACACACACAGCGTTTAGGTGAAAGTTGAAAATCCCAATAACAGCTCACTCTAATGTCCAGCGAATGTTTTCATCTACATAACAAGTCCATTTTTATGGATTTTTCCGAATTTCTAAAAAAACTGCTTCTACCGCACGTAAACTATGGTGAGATACTATCCCAATAGTTTGAATAATTATGATCTTCTAGAAAATGTGTGACAAGTAATAAAATTTCTCAAATCGATAGCTGTACGATATAAAAGCAAATAAATGTGGGATCTTAGTGTTTTTTACGTCTTTTTTGGCAAGTCATACATTATTCCTTCCCTGTAATAACCTCCCTGAAAAACATAACGCATGTTATTTATAAAATATTTGTGTTCTTAAAACAGACTCTGTTCTTCCTTTTAGCTACGTAATTATTCTCTATGTACTCTGTAATAATTTTTCAACTGATTGAACGAAACCTTGACTTACGTAATATAGACACAATGTTCTGGCGAAGAAAGTCGCCCACGTCAACTCCTTCCACCTCTAAAGTCAGCTCAGATTTTGTGCTCACTGAAAACGAAAATTATACGTAAGGTAGGTAAATATATTTACATTGCTACATCCAACTGTGGCTCCCTAAATATACTTACTACTACCCGACTACTTTCTACGGACTACACATTCAGTTTGTTTTTGGGTGAATCCTGCTCATACATACTACATCATTAGCGTTGAACGGTTTTTTCTTTTCCACTCGCTCCCCATCAATATCTGGAGAATGTTCTCAGTCTTCTCAGTTCTCAGACAGAGATACATATCAACATAATTTTGCCCTAGTCGTAGTCTCCATTTAAATTTCTTGTTTTTCTGTGCTTTTCAGACGTTCGCACATTAAATTTTCAAAAAACAATAACGGTTACACTACCACACTTGCGTTGAAAAAAAAAACATTTTAAATTCTTGTTCCGGATGAGAAAATCAATCAAGTAGAATACGAGGAGTCTTTGTAAACTCTCGCAAAGAATCAAACGAAAGTGGGTTTTTAATGGAAAGTAGCTCAAATAAATTTTTGTTTTGAGATTTTCAATGACTTTACAGTTCTGCTTTTACCGATTATAGCCTGGAATATTAGCGATTACTTCGTGGGGGTGCACCATGAGCTTTTATCATAGCAGTAGACTAAAATGTAATTTGGCACTTACCATTGACGTATGCTAACAATTTGCCGTTAAATAAATCCACTAGAAAGCATAGAAATAAATGGATTTAACTCATAAAAAAATATCTACGCTCATATTCGCCCGATTTATTTTTATTGTCGAAATAAGTTTTAGATTGATGGGGAAAAGAAGGGAAATATTTTTATCTCCAAAACTCTATTCAGCATAAAAGCAGGCAGACACTAAATTTTTCGCAAAGTGACACCTTGAAATTTGATTATAGATAATATTTCCTCTAATTAGTTACTGGATATGAGACTGAATTAGAAGTGGATGTAATTTAACCAATACTATGTTATAGTATAAATGTGGCGTACATACAGACAGTACAACAGAGTGTAGTAGTCTCACTGCTGCAGATGATGCCATGTGCTGATGCATTTGACATGTATGCAGATAGCTTATGTGTGTGGTGATGGAACTGAGTTTCAGATTGCGTAGCTATACTAACTCTTACTATTTATTAATCCTCTGGTTTTGAAATGGCACGTTATTAGAACGGGCTTCTCAGGCAGTCACACTGGCACTAATAATAATGATGGATTATCCTGATTTTTCTGCCCTCACCTAGCCCTTTGGGTTGCTACCTGTCCAGCTATAGTGTTGTTAGATATCTGTAGTGCCCAGTATGGAAATGTATAAGTATCCTAAGTGGGCGTGTTCACTGCTCGCAAGGCAATCCGAATTAGTTCTGGCTTGCTCAATCCGCACCGGCAAATCTTTCCTATTCAGCATTAATACAGAAATACATGGACAATATTCTGTCTTTGTCCATCAATTTCAGATTGATAGCATTTCAGTATAGAAAATGGTTTGCAAGGTGAAGCTTAGTGCCGTAGCTTATTTAGCTTGACAGCAATGGACTGTGTTAAAAAGCCAGCACTTAAATGAATGTTGATCCTGGTGTCTGCATTTTGCATGAAGTTAAGTAATTTGATTATATTATATGCACAAGTTATGAAGCATGTATAAATAACTATTATTAGATTAAACTATGTTGCGTGTGATGTTACGTTTTTTAAGACAACACCAGGTTGTAACATTTTTGCACGTTAAAGTTTACGCTAATCTCGGCCAGCAATACACTACAACTTTTACTTACACACAATTATAAATAAAATTACATCGGCGTAGTATACTACTATCAACTAGTTGACTAGCTCTACTATTTATTTTTGTAGGTAATCTATTTGTGTGGGTAAAAACATTCTGCATGTGCACTTTGTGCACCAGAAAGTATTAGAAACCTTTTTTCTCTCTATTTCTATCTATTAACGTGCACACAGAAATCTAAGCTAAGGTTAAACAAAAGCTTGCAAAAACATTCACAGCTTGCAGAATCAAACCTCAATTCGTTCACCATGTGTAATAGTGTAATTACTAATAGGACAAGAAATATTGTAAGGCGTTAGTGCGTAATCTGTGCCAAATAACGACTTTCCTTCATACTCCGCTCACTGCCCCTCTGAACATACAATACGAACAGAATAAACAACAAAGGAACTATTTGCACATCTTTTGGACGCTGAAGGCAATTATTGTAGTGAATCCGTCACCAAAAATTCCACAGGGAGTCATAACTACTCCCCTGCCTTCACTTTCTTTCTTCAACTTTTACTTTGGATACTCCGTTACGTTTCCTCAGCAAATAGAAGACTTTGACTACTACGGTGAACAAAGTGCACAAGGCGCCTCATAACAGAAATATATTTACGTCATCCTCAATGTTAGCATAGGCCAAGAAATTCCATTTAAATCCCAAAGTTATTCAAAAAGACATACTACAGATATAATTAGCTTTGATGAGCTTATCTCTTTAGTGCAATCTTATTTAATAGTATTGTCAATTATAGCCTTACCATTTTCAATAAATAAACTTAAATAGCTTATCGTCTATAAGTGTAAAGTTTATAACTACCTACCCAATTAGTTATATCCTTTATGTCTCTAAATAATATATTCATGTAACATTTCCTACTTTAGCCACATATTCAGAAAATGAACATTATAGTTTATTTTCTTTCGCTGCCTATATTTTCGGTTGTGTTTTCCAATATTTGAGGCGGTGAAATAAATAATTTAGCCAAAAGATCTATTTTTAGGGTGTAGAATATTTATTTGCAAATATTTTCGGCAGAAATGAATAGGACAGCAAGTACTGGTACGGAAAACACTAATGCTACATATCTGTGACAAACCATTAGTAAACAAAGAGATAGTTTTAGGAAAGGCGGCCATAGAGAACAACTCCAGGAATTCAGTTCACAGTTCAAACACAGTCTGTATGAGTTGGGTTTTTTGTCCTGTTGTCTGTAGGAAGATACTGGAGGAGATACGTGTGAAGTGAGGACAGACAGGACACTAGCCAATAGTCAACGCTAAACAGACATCCTATGGTTTCTTTTCCTTGTCAACGAATTTTGTCCAGTCCAACTTCTCTATGGTTCCTTTCATTCTTTCCCCCAGTCCGCCCGAAGAATTGGTCACTTCTTAAATTGAACTTCAACGAACGTAATATTATTATACAGAGAGTGTATATGTAGTAGGTAGAGTTGTGGTGTTGAGAAACGGAATTCTATACGAAAACTCATCTGTTCTCATAGAAAAGAAAGACGAAATGCCTAAACCAAATAACTTTTTCTCTCTTATTTTCTTTCTTCCAAGGCAGCAGCAGGCATGCCATGAATATTTACTACAAATACAGTGTACAGAGTACGCACGGCAGTCCATATTCATTTTTCCTCTGTCTGGTCTGTCTGCACTGTACTATCACTCATCATCTCACATCAGCAAGTTCGTAAACTGTAAGTACCCGACATCATAATATAAGTCACAATTTTCTAGGGTTCCATCAAGATTTTTTGTAAAAAAGTTTGCTGGCATGTGAAGTTTTCACATTTCTCACTTTCACACTTTCACACTACATTATATGACCAAATATCATTTACCTATATCTAGCTGAGCACATTAATTAATTAATTCTTGCGATTGTATTTTGGTGGCTAGCGTGAAATTATAGGAATACAGTTACAAGCAATAAATCCGAAGTCGTAACTCGTCCATTTTTTAACTATGTAATTTGTAATTTAAGAAGGGAATCCAATCAAACTAATTTCTACAGCTCAAAATCTTTGTACAGAATATGCATCCAGCGTCTCTCGAATTAAGTGACGGGCCACGTCAAAACTTTTTGTATAAATTTCCTAACAAAAAATTTACATATCTACATGTTTTGCCATGTAATGCAAGAAGTGCAATGTAAGTGTACGGTGTGTACGTACCCGTGGACAAAACTTATGGCGTGTTTTCTCTGTCTTTGTACACTTGTATGTACGTAAGTACATAATGCCAAGTAAATAAATAAAACTTTAAGGATTTATTTAGTTTTTTCAATGAGTACATACGAGTATTAATGTGATGTAGTAAAGGCCGTTGGTTAGTTTATAGTGGAATAAGCGCACTGAAAACTTGTACAATACTTTATGAATGTATTTAGGATTTCTTGTGTCCCTCTAGGCCCCCACACTGCATCTTGCTTCTTGTATTTCTGGACACAGAGTACGAAACCAAATACTTTTTTGTTTATCCTAATGTCACGACGTCATAGGACAACAGAAGTAGGAAAACGATCGTTCTTTCTAGAATATCAAGAAAACTTTTGTTTTACTTTCCCTTTACATTTTCTTCTACTGCGCAGGAAAACGAAAAAACAATAGCTCAAAATGCATTTTAAGGGTTTAAAATGCATTTTGAGCTATTGTTTTTTCTAGCTTAGTCTTCAATTTATTTGCTGCTATGAGTTATAAGCTTATGATTAGGAAATAGTATTTAATTAGCGCTACTTAATAAAATTTTACTATGTAATTGGACATAAATCGGCCCCCGGTTTGATTAAAGGGAACAACGTTAACATTAAGTGCATTTGTACATATTAATTGACACGTTAATAAACTAATCTCAAAAAGATTCTTTTTCGTAACTCTATTTGCCTAAGCTTTAAGTAGTAATCAAATAATTTGTCACTAATGACAAATTAAGTACCTAACTCATTTCCATAATAAATGTAGTAGGTACCTATACTATTTATTTCATACATCTTACGTAAGTATTCACCATAAGTATCATTCTGTGATTCATATCCTAATTAGTAAATACTTCTTATTACTTCAGAATTCATTGAAACGTGAATTTTTATTAGCAATTCTTATTAGCACAGAAGTCTTGCCCGAGACCTGTGTCACATGGCAAATAAATATCACTGGATTAGAGCTACAAGTGGGCTACTTTGAATTCTTAACCTTTACATCGTTGCATTTTCATATTGCATCTTCTTTTTAATTAGTGACTTTATCAAAAGAAATTACACTCCAAGCAAATGTCCAAAATTCTACCCAGTCAATCCTGAGGCTGAGACCTTTCAGGCCGTGATTGACATTTTTTAACTCTTTTACAAATCAATATCAATGTAGTTTTAGTTATAAAAGGGATACAAGACAGGTTGCATTTTCCGAAACCTTATCGTAATTATATTCCTATTTTCAAAAGTATCTGGTCAGTGCTCGCTCGACCATCTAATTGGACTTGCATACAATTAGTGAGATTATTGATTTCGCAGCTGCAGTGCTCTCAATTCTAACTGGTCAACTAGAGCATAGAATTAAAAATAAAATTATACGTGGGTTGGGTACTTGTCACACTCTTTACTACCATACCAGATACTCACTCCACAAAATACGACGTTAGAGTGTACATCTTTACAGATCGTTTATATGCAGCAAAAGAAAATGTGCATCCCAAAGCATATAGTTCCAGTTTATAGGGTTGACTACCTAAGGAGTACAACTTGAGTACTTTGGAGGTTATACGGCGCACTTATATGTTTACCCTTGGTGGTCGCTGT
>JABASI010000972.1:0-29745 GCA_019776505.1 Tomocerus nigrus
AAGCTTGAACAAGAACAAAGAATAATGGAGTCAATGTGAGACTGGCAGAAATGGTACGGTACGGCGTCCAAGTAGCCGTGTGGGTACCGTGGCACGAAACGAAACCTGTGAATCTTAAACATTTGTCGATTGAGAGTAAAGCCCGAAATAATTAAAAACAATGGAGTCAATTTGAGACTAGCAGAAATGGTACACTACTGTACGGCAGAACGGCATACGACAAGCAACCAAGTCTGAGTACCATGGCACGAAACAGAACCTATGAATCTTAAACATTTATCGATTGAGAGTAAAATCCGAAATAATCAGAAACAATGGAGTCACAATATATTAGCAACAGCAGCATAAACGATTCCGTCTTCAGGTTGTCTTTTCACGAATAGGAACTTCGCAATGCGAAGCCTTCATGAATACCATCTCAAAAATAAATTGTACACTATCAATATACCAATACCAAGCTACTAGGTGTACCAGGCATTTCCTAAATTTTGCTTAGATGGATTATTTGATTAATACGTGGTCACACGTGATTATCACGTCAACGAATGCATATTTCTATTTCATTATTGCTTTCGGAAACATAATCAACAATTAATGACCAAACAGTAATTATTAATTACTGCTAAAAACGTTAAGCTAACACCCCTAGGCCCTACTTGGTTAGCCAAGGGTGTATGCAAGTCACTTATAAATTGCTAGTCGGTAGCTACAACTTATTTAAACTCTTTATCTTGTCAGAATCAAAAGCTATTGACATGTTTGTGGTGGTATGAACGTGTTCCTACTGCCAATTTTAAAATGAAAATGAAAAAACAAATACAAATATGAACATAGAATATTTAACGAGCATATAAAACGTGGAAAATCGTGCTGCGTCAATGAAAATGAAAATAAATTGAGCGTTTTAAACATGACTAACTAACATTTATTATTATTACAAGCTTGCATTAATAGAATAGCAAAGACTTTTAATACGAAATTTCGAGCCAATAATACGACTAATAATAAATACGCGCCTTCTAAGAAGATAATACACTTTTGTGAAACCATTATAGTCAACGTAAAAATATAGAAATATTTTTGGAATTAGAGACGTTTGAGCTTGCATACATTTACATAGGTAGGGCATTTCTTACTAGTAGTAGCACACGTTTATGATTTGTGGGTTGAAATTTGAAACTATTTTTAGCCTTTTACTATTAACATTTATGGATAGATTTTGGCACTTCGTTAAGGTGGAGATCCAGAAGAATTCCTATGGCTGACGATTGGTTCCTTTTAAGTTCAACAAAAGACATTTTGAAAGACGATCGTACCAAACAAAATACCTTATCTTCATCTCCTGAATAATGCTACGCGTCTCACAATCAAAAAGCATATTGTCGGGGTCAGCAGCAGCTGGGATTGGAATACGAAGATGTTTCACGATTTTCTTGAGGATTGCGATTTTATTGTTCAGATCTTCTACGTCCTTTCCCATGGTGAGGTAGTCGTTGCTCTTGAAGTTGAAACGAAGCATTACGCCTGAGATTATGCACTGCAACTTGACTAGAGTTCAAATTCAAATGGGTAGGGTATTATTGGGTCATAAAAAAGGCTATTTTGTCCCTAAAAAGGGTTATTAGTGAAATGGGACTTTTGACCCCATAGAAAAAGAACTAGGGGCCATGATGAAAATAACCCTGTGATCCGCGTCTTTTTATCTGCGAAAAGACTGTTGAAATAGCCAATTAGTGTTTTTATACGGCATAACAGACAAAAAAAAGTTTTCATCCGTGTGGGGTAGCAGTAACAAAAAAAAATTTCCACCTACATGCGTCCTTCTAGATGTAACAAATGGAAAACGTTTGAAGATTTTCTGAATTCAGAGTTTACTATGTGGCATACTACCCTTACACTTGACGACTACAGAAATTCTACTTGTACATGTCCAGTTTTTCAAAAAGATTTTGTTTGTAAACATGTTATTGGCATTGCCAGCATGCAAAAGTTGTTCACTATCCCCCCAAAAGCCAAGCAGATTAACATTGCTGTTAAACGAAAGAAAGGGAGACCAAAGGGAGTGACAAAGACCCTTGTACGAACTTGATAATTAATGTGGCTGATCTCTAATGAACGATTGAAAATGATTTCTTGACTTACTTTACTACTGCAATTAATACTTTGACTAAATAAAACCATTTTTTGTTATGCTTATTGGTTATGAAACTTATAACTCGTTTTAAGGACATTATTACTTCTTTTTCATTGTCCCATTTTCTTTTTCTATGGGGTCAAAAGTCCCCTTTAAATAATAACTTTTTTTAGGGACAAAATGCCCTTTTACGGGGACCCATAATATTTTACCCTTAATGTAGTAGGTAAGGTAGGTACCCATATATGTACTCGTACGTATGCAAAAGTCATCAATACAATCCACCTGTGTATATAGCTGCATATATAAATACATATCTGTAGATAAGAGCATATCTCATCTAATTTTCTAGTAACCACCACCACCAGTAGATGAACAGAAGGTAGATATTCTAGGACGGCCACTATATATGTACATAGAAATGTATTTCTTGATATTCAAAAGATGTGAATCCTTGTAGACCAGGATAGTTATTACTATTATCGTCATCATGGTGCTTAGAATGGGTCTGGAGATCTTCTGTGGAAATATAAAAAATATTCTTGGTTTGTGCCTGGGCGTGTGCATTTGAATAAATCCCGTTTTGATATCTGTGGATGCAGAAGGATGAGTGCGTAGGCACTTAACGTTAGGACTTTTACCGGAGAGTTCCTTCCAACTTCCCCAAAATACTTTTCTTTAGAACTATCTACACTTTGAATTCAACTCCAATTTAAAAGCATGGAGAGAGGATGTTTATTCTTATGTTATCTGATAACATATGCAACTTGTGCCGTATCATTTCTAGTGAATTGACCATTTCACTACTAGAAGGATTTTATGGAATAGAGAAATGCAAGACAGAAAACGACGTTCTCACTTCCTCTTTCTTATGGAATAACTTTATTGGTACTGTTATGTGTGCCATACTGTAGTATAGGGAGAAATACGTATATATTCTTCAACATGTTAGGGTTGACTAGCGAATTTGGCACTGGTAGCACAAGCTCAGTTCTGTAATAAAGCGGCATTGAGCTATTTGGCAATTGTACAGATATCACAAGTTTATTGCTTCCAAAAATAGGGAAATTATGTATGGAATATAGTACTTTTGGTTGTGTGTATGGACATAGAGAAGCCAAGTGGGTCTTCTCTCTTCTCTCAAGACTTTCTATGCTAGCAGTAACACAGACTTTATTCTTTATGGGCGCAGTGATAGGAAAAAGGACTCTGAAGATCTCTCTTTCTAAATAATCTTTCTTTCACGACTTTCCCTCAAGATCCTCAATCATTAAGTGAAAGTAGAGCTTAGGGAAGACTTTTGGAATATCGTGTTTTATTAGAATTGCTCTTTGCAAGAATCAATTGAATCTTTAGTTCCTATATTTCAATAGACAGATCAATTTATGAAATCTATGTTTTTATACTGACATAATAATTCCAGTCTGGATTTTAGATAAATCGTTATTGAGAATGAAATTATTAACTACACAATAATTATTCGTGCAATAAATAGATAAAAGTACCGCCAGTTTTCTGTTCAATAGTTTTTCGCTTCATATGCCATTTCAAAATGAATCTGAATCGTAATGATAAGAGAGAGAGAGTCAGAAATGCCATTTACCAGTATTTTATAAATTCCATTTCCTAGTTCTAAACTATTTAGTGCTCTGCCTCCGTGTCTCCCCGTCCCCATCAATATAAAATGTAGTCGATAAAAAAGACAAGGATTGCCAATAATTTTGTCTGCAAAAACGCTTTTACTTTACTTTTACCACGAAAAAAGTGGATTTTAAACTTAATTTTTAATGGTTTATGTTTCGAATTTACAGGTACTAGACATGGGTAGTAGACATTTAGCGTGGAGTCGAGGGAGACTAGAAAAGTTTCAGTAGCTACATAGTTGTCACTTGTATAGTGTAATGAAAAGAAAACATGTAATAATACTAGAATATTATAGTAAGTCCTGGACATTACTTTCTTGGGCTTTTCTATCCTTCGTCAAACTTGGAATCTAAGTAAACACGAAGTTACAACGATTATGTTTACTAAGCGTGCGTAGTTATTTCTGCAGGTGCTTTAATAAAATCAGCAATAGTAATAGCTAATTAGAGTGGAGTGTTAATGAAATAGGTATGAAGGGAGTGGGGAGGTTTCCCAGTGGAATTTCAGTGCCATGCAAACTGGAAGGTGGTTATACGAAATGTGGGATTATCATCTACTTAACGACGGCCTAGAGTGAGTGTCTGAATTGTGTTTCAACTTGATTGCATTAGTTTCGATAGAAAAGCCAAAGAGTATCTTGGTGGCCAGTCTTAACTTAATCCAAGAAATATCATGAGACCCACCCTTTTCATCTTGTCTCCAGGCTTCTCTTGAGATTAATCCCAGCTCAGTTCATCCTGTGTAGCATAGCAGGGACAGCACAGCAAACTTGAAAATAAATATAGCATAGTGAGTCAGATTAGAGTAGACCACTTGTTCCAATACTATGTGTACTCTCTCCGTGCACATTGCACTAGTATAGTGTTTGTATTTCTTGTGTGACTCCTTTTCCTTCGTCGCCGCCGTCCTCCGTCGGTAAAACTTGATCTTCTCCGCTCCTCTTTTTCACACTAGCTTAATATAAATATATCACAGGAACACAAGGGATAGCTATAGAAATGGGACTCTTCATGATGTCTCTGTGGTGTAATATTTACTCTAAAAGCAACTAGACAGAATAGTAGTTTGTGCTAGCTAGCTGCTTACTTTTCTGTCTACACTTACCTACATAGTCATATCTAAGCTCTTCCCAAGGAGAAAATAGTAAATACATAGGGCGAGTGTAACTTTCTAAGTATGTGTGGCTTGTGTCTTGCGTAGCACCATCATTATTTTCATTATATGTAGGAAAGTGCTCTTATGTGCACCATATATAACAAAATGCATGAGTATATTAGTCATGCGAAATAAACACTTGAGTTGCTATAATGTTCTGTTGACTTTCCTCCTCCTACTCATGAAAACGAGTTGGATAGTGCATTCGAATATTGTCTGTACATGTGTAAATGAGAGACATTCTGAGATATTAACTTCAACTAAGATACTTTTCCTAGGATTATAAACTACCTAAAGCTACAAGCTACCTAAGCATCTCGAACGAACCTCTTGTGTGCTCCAGGATAATAGTTCCTTGTCTTATGTACCACAATCCTTTGCCTTTGCCTTGTGCACAAGGTTTTTAAGGTTAGTAGATCCTGTGTTAGGTAAGCAAGAAAATTGTTATTCATTTCAACCAGCTAACCAAGGAACCAACTACCAACCTTAGAAAGTAGGATAGGGTATACTATAAGCTAAGTTAATGCTCAAACGCCTTCTTTCAGTGTTGCTCAATGAACTGGGAAAATCTGAACCATTAAATGAAAATATAGCACATTAGGGAATAATTTTAGAGGAGGCTGATGGTTGTAACGATGGGCTTTACACCAGCGGTAAGTTCATGTAGCGATTGCATGCTTAAAATAATGTTCCTAATACAATGCTTCGGATCTTGAATGGAAAGTACGGAGAAAAAACAACTAAAAGCACTGTAGCACTATACCTAACTTTAAATTCAGTATGAACATTAAGACACAAGCAAAGAAAATGCTGCTTTTTCATTTTTTGCACTCTTAAGAGCAAGTAAATATTAGGTGGGTGACTTGGAGCTACAGAAAAAAACAAAACTAGGTAAAACCCTTTATCAGCAAGTTTTTTATTGGAATTTTATTTCTCTCTGTCCTTTAGGATCACCTATTTGCAATGTCCTATTTTCCCTTACAGAGAGCACTGTATAATAATAATGTACGATCAAGATAAGTATATAGCAAGTTTATACAGTTTTTTATTAAGTACCTACCTCTGATATGCTATATAAAGCTGTTGCCAATTTCTTCAGACATACGTACTTGCCGATTAATTGGTCAATACCTATCTATTCTAGCAAAGAAAACAGAATTTAATCTCGCACATGGTGGAACTCAATTTCCCATTTGACTATGTGTAAGTTGTGTAAATGTAGCAATGTAGGATAATGTATTGGAGAAAGTTTGGAGAAAGTGATTTCTTCAGTTGTGGGGAAAGTGGTATAAATGAGCTTTGGTAGCTTATAATATTGACGTAGTAGCTCTAGTTTACTATGCTTTGAGCAAGATGTTCAACCAATATGTTTCTGCTAATAAATTATTTTAGTCGACTATATTCAACATGAGTGGGTAAATATAAAATAATTGTGCCAATTGTGCAGGACTAAGCGGAGACGATTTCCACTTCGATAGCCATCAAGACGGACCCGCCCGTTATAACATAATCCACTTTCGGAGAAAAGAAGGTCTTGAACCCGCTCAGTACCACTGGACAAATGTTGGAGAATATAATGAAGGAGTTCTAACGCTCAATATGTCAGGTAAACAATATTACTATTTCTATATATATTGCCACTTTATTTTCCCAATTTAGTTACTCCATAACGTATTACTCGATTTCAGTCACAGATCGATTTTTATATTGTTTCGTTGCAAGGTGTTCCCTTTTTTCGTGGCTTTTTTGCAATACAGGTGAGGACAAATGAGTGAAACGAAAGGAAAAGTCCCGGGACAGTTCCCGGGACAAAGAAACATCGTTTACATATAGAAGATTTTTGACTCTGCAAAAGATTTTGAAAGTGGGGATTTAAATCGAGTAATACGGTATAATATTTTTATGTTTTTACGTGTACGCATACCTATAACGTAACCTTTTAAAAAATCGTAGCTTACGGATCGGTTGTAAAAATACGTATTTTTTTACCAAAGTATTTAGCTTGCAGGAATAGTAGGAGTTAAAAGGATTGTATTATTAGTTTGGTTTTCGATACCTACGTAGTACAAATATTTTCTGGGAAATGTAAGGATTTCCTCTTCCTGTTAGGTATCCGGTAGAATAGAAGAGGAATTAAGTACCTGTCTGTACAGTAAGTCAATAATAGAGCATCGTCAATATTGTTAAGCTATTACGTGGAAATTACATCTATAGTACGTTCACTGTTTTCAAAATCTAAAGTTAGTCTCGTTCTTAATCAATTCCTTGCAGGATGGTAGAGTAGAGGGGAAAATTATTGTGAGATGGTAAGATTTATTTAGAGAGATTTGTGGAGGAACATTGTGTATCTTATTGAAATAGCTCTTCACTACATTTCCCTCAGACTCTAGCTCTGCTTTACGTTTTACTCTTGTAATACAAACACAGATGGATTTTACGAGAATATATGTATGTGCTGTAGATACTTCAAGGACTCTGGCTGCTGGGAAACGACAAGCTAGGATCTCAGCATCTGTCTGTCTGTTTTATAGTAGTACAATGAATCCTGCATGATGTAAATATTATGTAAGTGAAGTGGGCTTGCAGTTCGTGCGTTAGTATTTTGAATTCTAACAGAGCAGAGGGTTTTGGTTTAGTTAGTGGAACTTAATTAAAAGGATCCAGTTCAACCAAAAAGCTACTATTTCCGTTGTTTCCCTTTGTTAACTTGGTTTGGTAGATGGTAAATCTTCTTGTAGCTAACATCTCCCTTTACTTTAGTCAAAGGATACGTATATCTGTTTTGCTCATTCGGTTAATTTGAGAAATCAGGCTGAGTGGTTTGACATTAGGTAGTCACTTCACTGCTACAGCATACATATGCATACTTGTGGTTGTAAAAAAACGTGAACTTCGTCCAGAGAATTGGGAAGATGAAGCACTGCCGTCTGCCGCAAGAAATGAATAGTAAAGCAGACAGTCAAGAAACTGAATAGTAGAAGAGAAAATTGTGAGAAACATTCTGACTCATTTTGCATTGTTCCTTCCATAGCATCTGCTCAAAGAGTTTTTTTTCTGTTTTATTCTAGTCAAGGGGTTATATATCAATGGGTTAGGACTTTTTTCTTCTTCCAAACTATATTACCGTTTTTACATAGCAGAGCACATGGACGGAGTTACTTTATATTTGAGTTGTATGTGAAGGAGAGGTTAGGTCGCGTTGAGGTTTTCTCCTACTTTCTAAGTTACAAGTAAAGGGAAAAGTTCATATATGCGATAAAGAGTGAAAGAAAGGCTTTGGTGCTCAGGGAAAACTTACAGATGGAACAATGAATGGTATTTTAGCAGTTTTTGAGTTGACTGGGATTTTTTCTCACACTTTTCTCTCTCTTTACAGCTTTTTCGCACTAGATAAAACCATACATTTATTCTGTTAGGTATGATGCAGCTATATTAGTGGCTATGTAGTAAAGCATGCATAGATCAAGGCAGAAAAAAGACAAGAAAGGGAAAGTATTGACTACTAGCCCACATTTATCTACGATCTACATGTATAAAAGTTGAACTAGCACATACGGAAAACCGTAGTAAAATGATTTTTTACGCCACGAGTAAGTCTCAGCATTTCTTATGTTCTAAAACCGAAACTCTTACTTGCTTAGTGTTAGTATTCTATCATCACTTATGCTAGAGCAGACACTCTGCTCCTCTGCGCTATAAAGGAAAGTCCCCTTGAGCTTGACTTGACTTCACTTGACAGTAAGTATTCCTATTTCATTGCCTCACTTTCGATTTTCTCTGGTTTTCACACCTTATGTATGCCGTAGTTTCTTAAAACACTGTCAGATTGTAAGAGGAAGCCTCTCATTCGAAAAATAATATCCATCTAAAGTTACTTACTAGATCGCATATCTCACCTGCATAGCTATAAAGTTAAGAAAAAGATGCTTACAAGCAATTCTTCTTTGTCTTAGCTACTATCAATGGAGATACAGTGAGCTGAGCTGTGAAACTAACGCCTTTTTATCATTATCATGTACGTTCTTCCACACACATAATAGCCTGGAACGCTGCGACTCTGCTTTATCGTACCAGTGTGAACCATTTAATCGTGCGTTGCGTATGTGCTTTATTGTATGTGTACCTACTCCTACAGATGAGAAGTTATGGTTTTCTCAGACAAAGACATTTTCATTTTCCTGAGTTAACGTTCTCCGCCTCACTTTAACGTACGCCCTAAGAAAATTGCACCAAAAGACGAGTCACATATTTTATTACATCACATCTTATCAACACAAAGCTACTTGTACTCATCTCGTCCTCCTCGTAGCCGTTTTCTTTTGTTTTACAACATTATTTTCAAACAAAGAAAATTTTACGAGCGGGGACCTTGAAAATTTTAATACTTTCCCTTTTCTGACACTAACAAAAGAGCCCTTTTCTGTTGGGTTTCCAGTTTCCGCACCAAAAGTAAGTGTTTATGTGTATAACGTAGAAATGTAAAAGATATTATACCATAAGCTAAGTTTACTACATTTTTTGGCTTTTCTGATAAATTAAGTACAATTTTCATAGCATGTCCCTTTGTGTGGCACAGTTTTCTGTTTTCTAGGATAGAGTAGCAATAGTAGCCACAACCAACGTATAATACCTAGTGGAACTATTGGCTTCTAGTATAATAGTCTATAAAGTATACCAAAAAGACATCGTTCCTTCCATTTCAGTGTTTGTGTATCATCGGTATTTGGTCGTACTTAGCTATTTGTGTTCTATGCATTTTGATGTGTTTTGGAATGTTATGGGTTCGAAGACGCAAGATCCTAATGGTATTTAGCTAGGTACCACTTCTTCCTTCCTCCGTTTCGTACTACATGTATACACAATCAAATGAAACTGAACGTAATGTAATATAAGTAATAGCAAACGGCAATAGTACATAAAAGAGCCATGCAATAATGCAAGACAGGCAAAGTAAAGCTAGACAAGGAAATGAAATGAAACGAAACCAGAATGCGAGTTCGTGATGATCGGGACATTTGTCAACATAATCCTCTAAATGGGAGCAATTCAAAAACGTCTTGGAGAATTCCAGCTTGTATTGTAGTTGTAATGGAGGATGGAAGAAGAAGCTGCTAAAAGATAGAATATCTTGTATATGGTGTATTTTCGTGGTTTCCTTCCCTTCGTCCCATTCCATTAAATTTTGTCTATGTGGTTTTTATAAGAAAAACAGTTCGCGAGGAAATGCGATTGTCATTTAATCCCTCTTCTGCTAAAATATATATGGCCAAAAGTTTGAATGCAATCTAGTGAAAATGTAAAAGCACGGAATGCTGTCTGTAGAATTTAGCGCACACTGCCACACTTTTTCACATTAGCAGTTTTTCTAAATTATGGGATAACTAATTATAAACATTGCACTTTTGTGTACCTACTAATGAAAGAAAACCCTTGTAAATGAGGGAAATGTGGGCTCTTTAGGTGAATACAAAAATAGTATTATAATCTTTTAGGTATAATCTGCAGTGTTTTACCTTTCGCATTCACACTTGATAGCAAACAACAGTGTTGGCATCATTTTCACTTTTGACTTCAAATATTGAATGAAGCTATACACCTAGTTATATTCTAAAAATATTCATTTGCTCTATGTCGTGTCTATAGCAGAGGAATATGTATATGTAATGCAGATTTTATGTAAATAGCTTGATACAGCTTATTAAAATTTGTGCTAATGATAATATGGCTTAGTTATTGAAGAGCTGAAGGGTAGTAGAAATTCGAAATAGGGAATAGGAGATTGGAGAGAGGCGCCAAGCCAAAATCAGCAATCCTAAAATTAGGTACTCGTAAATAGTTGGGCGCAGGTACGTCTACGGGAAACGGCTTGCTGTTTGTAAGTTATGTAGTTTGCATTTGTGTAACTGCAAAAGATTTAGCTGTTAATATTATTTACTAGAAGTAGTAAATAGTACCATCATCGACTCAGTGTGGTTTGTTGTGGTTTCATGTCTAGCATTACTTTGTTGTTGGTGAAATCATGTGCAATTCTAATGCAAACTGGAGTCTATCGTCTGTCTTTGTCGTTTTGTCCCCTAGCTGCTGGAGGCTATAATAGTGGAGTATATGCAGGCTAAAGTGGCAGTGAATTTCCTGCTACTTTCCATTATCTCTGCCATGTTTCCTGGCTTCCTCTTCTGTTATTTGGCTGATGGTGATGTTGATGGTCTCAGATTTTCCGGTTTAATGCCAAATACTATTATATAGTGTTGGTTGTTGCAATGCTATACACAGTTATTACATTTTCACATGCTTTCTTTAAATGTCGTTATGTGCATATTCATGGATATTACGGAAAAACGATTCTTTCTATTGCAATTGCAAATTCCTATGCCTGACCATAGTTAGCTTAGATGACGCAACCCCAAACTTGTGCATAAAATAAACGTATTATTAGACATAAATGTATACTACAACTGAATTTATTTTATATTTCCTATTCATCGCACTTAATGTGTGAATTGCTACCTAATTTTGGCATTTCAAGTACTTCTTTTCTAACCCATAGTCGTCAGTCGTAATAGTTATGGGTCGTTTGATTCTTGTCCGCAGTTAAAAGTAGACTCTACAAACCTTGTCTTGGTACGATATTTGGCTTATTTACACAAGTCATTGCGTTGTGATATTGTGAAGTCTTAGTAAATGGTTTTCAATCTAGTTGACATTATGGTATTATTTGTATTTGAACATTATTTCCGACTTCCGACTATGCATAACATTATGACGTAAGCAAAAGATCGACCTTCGATTTATTGCGTATTTTCTTTTGTAGATATAATAGTAATACACATTTCAATTGCTTTTTGGAGAACGCGTGGGTGTTTGTGACACACGGTTAGGTATATAAATATATTGAGTTTAAGAGTTTGTCAAAATTCTAGACAATGTAATGGAAGAACAAACGAAACTACTGCTACGGGTTTTCTTGAAATGGATGTGAAAGAATTTTATTCCAACGTGGATGACAATTGAATATTTACGTCTTATTTTTCGATTTATATGCGTAAAAACAGTTTCCTAATGTGACTTTCTATTTTCATGTTTTTACAGCTGTCCAGTTTGCCGATGGGAGTTCACATCCTCCGATTTCTGTGTGCAGTGACCCATGTGGAGAAGGAGAGGCGAAGCGTTACTTAGGAGGAGACACTTGCTGCTGGAGTTGTATTAAATGTCTTAACGATCAGGTAGTACACTGTGGATACTTGATACTAGCATTTGTTAGTTAGGGATAGATGTGTTTTCTAATAACATTCAGAACTCATATCACTTATAGTGCAGTTTATATTATAGTAAGTATATGTAGAATTTTTGGATAAACTTGAAATGTTTTGGACTGCCTGTAGAGGTCTAGGTGTCCGTAACAGTAACGTAGCAAAACTCGTGTTATTGCCTTCGTGTCATAATGCACGACGTTATGATAGCTACTCTATTATTATTATTAAGAACTATTATTTTGCATACAAATGACACCTTTCTTTTGTGACTCCATTCAAGATTCGAGCTCCGAACGATGAAAGTCAATGTTTTACGTGCCCTTATGGAACTTTGCCGGATGGGAACCACACTATTTGCAATCCAATTGAAGAAGAATACTTGCGCTATTCTGAGTAAGTTATTATTTTGAAAATATGACACCAGAATTTTAATTTTCTCTATTGCAGTCCTTTGTCCTGTCCGCCAAGTCACAAAAACTTACGTCCAGGGCATATCTAACAAGATATCAGAGAGTCATCCATTATGTATGCTTTTTGGTTGAGGTTCCTGAAGATATTGTAAAAGTCAGTATTAATTATGAACCCTGAAGTGAAAAGTGTTGTTAATATTACTGGTGTCCAAAGTCTGTCCTGTGACATCGGGTGTATTAAAATTTTCAACTGGGTGCACTTACACAGACACTGCAGATGTAGCCTTTTTATGATCATAAATAGTGTATGCTTGCGGGTCAGGGATCCTATTCTTATTTCTTTTATGCATAAGTGAACTTACATTGCAGTTTGGTTCTCTTACTCTAAGCATTTTTTGTAAAATGACAAAATGTGTTGGGAAAGGCGAGAGAGGATTCCATTCAACTATTTTGGCACCGACTGATGGAAAGACAGATATCATGACTTGCCAAAGAAAAAGTTGTGAGGAAATAAAGGAAGAAAATATGTCACTACCATGGGTTTTTACAAAACGATTGTCTGTTTTAATTTTAACTTCGTTTTGAATTTGAATGCTACTCAGAGGCATTGAATATTTTGTGCTTTTGCCAACATTAGTAAATTCAAAACTTACTTTTCCCTAACTTCATAACTTCATAGTAGTCACAAATAAAACTTTTCTCAATCTTAATGTGTTTACAATACATTTCATGCAATTAATAAGTGCAAGAGTGCAACATGCAGTTACTTATAAAGCATGTGAAATTACAAACGTAAAAGGCTCGCAAACATACCCCATTCATTGCTCCATTTCTAAATGTTGTAATTTGAGATTAGTACTGTGATTCAGAGTTTATAGGTGCTTTACTGGTATAGGTATAAGGTCTATACACTTAAGGAACAGGTTCTGAGGCGTACCTACTGATAGTGGTCTGGTCTGGCTGTGCTGATAGCTACATAATATAGTTGATGTTTTGTTCTGAAATGCATTAATAATTCTCACATGCATACATATAATTTATCACATGAGATAGTGAGTTCAACCGTTTCTATGTTAAATAATCTGTACATTCCACTTTGTCCGACGTAATTTGGTTACATGTTTTCTATGTGAAGGATGCGTGACTAATATGGGAAGCTCTGAAGCTGTATATATGGTTAATAAAATACCTACTTTAGTAGTCGCTTTTATTTGCAACTATTTAGACTACTAATTCAATCCAGCGTACAGCAGCCTGAACTCTGTGTCTGTACTGTGAAGACAAAGAGGCTCTGGAAATGCATTTTGGGCATTTAATTGTCAGTTCCGTAGATAAAGACTATTTATATAACTGTGCAATGAATACAAATTATAAATGGGGCACCAAGGCGCAAGAGAAAGGGACGTCTGTTTTGTTCTGAGGTTTCGCTCGCTCAGTTCCTTCAGAAGTTGCACGAAACCGGCCGGATTTTCTTTCCCTTATTCTGTATAGACAATAATTATTTACTCTAGCGTATTAGAAACTACTTCATCATGCTTTCCAAGGAGCTGAAGGAGGTAAATAGCTGGATGAATTAATGCTCCAAAGGAGATTAAAGCTTAACTGTTAATTGATTTACATCTCCATTCATTGCAAGCCCCTCTAGACATTATCTAGGATGAAAATGCATTTAGCATACTTTATAATGGACTTCATAAGATTTACCTTGATGTGCTTCGGTACTTTCTCGACTTTCTACTTTTCTTGCATTTCATTGAAGTGAGTCAGAATAGAAAGGAACGGCGAATCCAAAGTTTCATTTCCGTTGCTGCGTATTGAATTAAGCCTGGCAGTTTTCTCAGGAGGCCTGAAATGAATCAGGGACAGTAAACAATTTTAAAAATAAAAATAATCACTCATTCATACCTGATACAGTATGTGCTATTAAGTGTGGACAAATTTTTCCTTTCTCTTTCCTAATGCTAGCAACATGTTATACTTTCACCACTCACAGATTTTTACGAACTTTTTTGAGAAAGCTATATTTTATGTATTGTTTCCATTTGTGACGCAATGCACAGTCCGGATAGCAATAGCGCTTAATAAGGACTTTCACTATAAATATTACACTTATTAAAGGAAAATATTCTTACGACTGTTTCACACGGAACTTTTTCGTAAGTTTATTTGCCGACTTTCCCCAAATTGCAAGAAGTTTAAGTTTTATATAGAAAAGGTTTGAAAACATCATGTACATTTTAGACAAGAAAAAAAAAGTCATTTGAATGGTTTAAGGCTTAAGTGATAAATGTTATGCGAGATGCCAGAGAATTCAGATGGTGATGAAATGATATGATTATGCATAAGAAAACAATGATATTAGAATTCATTGTTAATGTCTTAATAATACTTAATATCTGAGCTTGAGCTGCCTGGTTGGCTGCGATGGTTCTCGATATTACTGTTTTCTTGGTAGCTACGTCTTAAGCTTATTTATGCAAACATCCGTATTTATTTATCGGATTTGGCAGACTATATGTAAACCATTATTGCTTGTGTAAATGGAGGTATTAATCAAATTGGTAAGAATAATGTAGGGCAATTCAAAGTTTTTGACTGGAGAAGGGAAATTGTCGTAGGGAAAATGGAAGGGAGTTTTAAACAAATCGCTGCCATCATCCTAATTCGTAACAATAATTTACAAATGTATTTGTATGCCGTCTCGGGATAGCTACGTAAGTAAACAGAGTGACATCCTCATAGATTTAAGGTAAAGTTAGCGAGAGTAGGGCATAGCTGCAGCAGAATTTGATGTCTTCCTAAGTTTGTCGGGCAATATAGGAGCTAACAATAAGGGAAAGGCAAACGAGGGGAGAGAAAATGAAATGAGACCCAAGTTAGCTATATTGAGTTCGGTGACTATAACGAGCACTTTGTCTCTTGTCAGATTGCAAAATGTGAGGATAGAGCCGAGTCGTCAATGTTGACTACTATTGCTACCCACTTCAAAGTCCGAACATGAAAACGGGTAGCATTACATTAGACGAGCCTAGAGGCCTAACCACCATCCCTCCAACAAAGCACTATATGTTGATGTCAGCAGACTAGACAGGTATCGTTATTATACAGTATTAAGGGATTGTGGACATTGAAGGAATATATATAGCTATTTACATATAGGCTTTATATAAAGTATTTTATATAAAGTAAGTACGTAGAGTAGTAGCACTTGAGTTAAGTAAACACACACTGCCATTTCAAAGGAACAAATTCTCAGGGCCTTTCTTTACCTTGACTGTTATAAGTTTGCATTAGGTAAGTAGTGGTTGATATAAGTGTGCTTGGTGTGGCGAATTGGTGGTTGTGTGTCATTGTGTGTTCCTCGTCCGTGTGACTTGGTCTTGTGTTAGTACTTTTAACACAAGTTGACAAATGACGGTGATTTCTCATCCTGTTTGTCTTTCTCTGCTCCCCTTATGTTATTTTGTCAAGTGTGTTATGTCCTGTTAGATTGAGCCGGGTTAAGTTGAACAGACTTCCCTAAAGCTATGTGAGAACAAGAGTTCGCGATTACTTATGTTGGAATCTGTACTATAGTGCTCTTAAAATCTCAGTGAAGCCGACTGTAAAGCTGTCTACAAGAGAAAAAAGCAACGTGCGCGTCCATATTTTTCCTGTTCGTCTCGTGCAAAGAAAGCTTTCAACTCTTCTTCCCATTACCACAAACCGCAAGACAGTAGAATCGAGGATTTGATTTGATTCTCTCATCCTGTCGCATCGCACTCTGATCTTCAATTAGAACGGCTCGCTGCTCTCCGCTCTCACTCACCCGGCATAATGCTCTGCAATAACCTTTCCTATCATCATTATTGTCCAATAGATTCTCCCCATTTATTTCAAGACACTCAACTAAAGAAAATAAAACAAAAGGACAGAACGACAACTGCAATTATCTCCCTTCCCTCTGTATCCTATTTATTTCATCCTCCTCCTAATTCCTGACCCTTACCAAATCCTGACCGACCTTATCTTTTATACTCTCAAGAAGAGACTCCTGGAAGTGGAGTAGATTCAGAAAACGTGTTTTGGGACAAAATTCAATCGCTAAAATTAAGTATAGCCATCGAACCTTATCCCTGCTACTTATTCCGACATGTAGCAATCTAGCAATGTCAATGTTACTCATCTGTTTAATTTGATGCGTGAATGATAATTGCGGAAATACGTTCAATTTGTCAACCTGTACATTTGCAATGTACTCATTTCGTACTCAATCAGTAAAAGGTGAATCAATTACAGTGAGATTGAGTTATCATGTGAAGAGGGATACTTTAGTGATCCTATAGTGCAAGATACTGTAATGGGTATTGGATAGTATATTATGTATTAACGAATCCATGACTTCAAAGGATAATTCTATTGCTTCTCTTTTAGTGCTTGGGCGATTGGTGCGATGACATTTGCTGGAGTTGGAATAGTCTTAACAGCGGCTGTCATTGGCGTTTTCATCAATTTCAATGACACTCCAGTCGTTCGAGCCTCGGGTCGAGAGTTGTCTTATGTTCTTCTATTTGGCCTCTTATTCTGCTATGCCTTAACTTTCCTTTTCATCATTCGGTAAGTCGGCAATTTGCTTCCTATTTTTCACCTTTTAACTAAACTCATAAATAATTTGAGGGACGAATGCATTTTCCCAAGCGTAAAATGGAATGGCTAGAGAATTACTGTTGGATTACTTACCGCCCCAATTTTAAGAATCTGCAAAACGAAGTTCTGCCGAACCACGATCTGACGCTTTGAACGAAATGCTGTTAGCTGTTATAAATAAACATTTTGGATTTTGATTGCATTATTGATTGATTATATAAGTATAAGTGAAGTACCAGGGTCATATTATTATTACTTACTTAAGCCACGTAGTGTCATTAAAGTTATAAGTAGAAGAACGTGCGATGTAACAAGAAATAGTATAACATGGTAGATTCAAAATATAGAATTTGCTTGTCGAATCGAATAAACATAAGTAATGGAAATGACGGGAAGAAAAGGAAATCGAATTTAGTTGGGTGCAGTTAGTTATTATTGCACGTGGGGATTTAATTTTATTAGGTAAGGGTAAGTAGTTTTTGCTAGGCACAAATAATAGTAGTGGAGACAGAAAGGGAAAGTTTGTAATGAAATTCCACCGTGTGATAATCCAGCATCAGCTTTGTCGATACTCCCTGGAGTGAAGAGCCCTACAATGCCTATAATAATTCGTAATTTATGACAGGTCGAAGTGTTTGGAAGCTCTTTAGCGGCAGTGAAATTGATTTAGTATTTGTAGCAGACATATTCCATTTTATGCCGGCCCGAAGAATACCCATGTACCATGTTATTTAGCATGTATATCACATACACATAAGTACATACTCAACATTTCCATTTTATGAGTTACCGCACCTATATGCTGTCTTAAACAGCCAGACTCCATGTAGACTGAAGACTTTACCTATACTCATTTGCTACGTATGCTTATGTACATACTGCTGGCAATGGAATGTGCCAACATTCAAGGCAAGACTACAATATGTTATGTTAATTCATGCAAATCTTGATAGGTATATGCACATTTAATGGAACGTGAAATTATTAAAGTATGATAATGTATAGGTACTGGGGAAGTTTTATTGGCTGTAGACACATTTTACTCGAGCAGATATCTTTGATTCACATTATTTACTGAAAATATCTGTTTCTTTACAGAATGAGCGATAACGAATGGTTCAAATTTTACAATTCTAGGCGAATTCTTGATAAATGAAGAGGTGATATTGATCGTATCTATCATAAAAAATATATGGCAAATGGCAATTTCTTGATAAATGTTAGACCCATTAAAAGCAATGGAAATCGTGGGCTGAGAATTGGTTTCTGTGTCAAGATTGTATGTAAAGAAGATAGGTAGGTACAGTGAAAAAATATTAGACAAAATGTCAAAGGAAAGTAGTAAAATTTGAAGTTTGTAAATTTATTGATGTGGAATCATCGATTGGTATAATAAGTAGTATACTTACTTACTGCACCATGACTTTCGGTGACCCTTAGATTCGGAAATCCCCAAAGTAGAAGAGTAGAATATAATGTAATGCAAACAGACAATATTTATTTGTCATTTTCTAATGTTTATACAAGTTGAAGGAGTATTTACTGAGCCTGAGGCTGACAAATAGAGATTAGCCACATGAATTGTGATGGTTCTAGAGGATTGTACGTAACCTAGATTTATGGTGATTATTCATGCTGGAGAAATGCATAATAGGTGCGGGTGGTAGGAATTAAATCCGAGTTGTGAACTGGCAAATTGCCTCTGTTGATTAACATTTCTATTTGATAGACCTAATGACATCATTTGCGGTGTACAACAATTTTGCACTGGATTCTGTTTCACGCTCGTGTACGCTGCTCTCCTCACCAAGACGAATCGTATTGCCCGAATCTTCCAAGCAGGTCGTCGCTCTGCGAGACGCCCATCTTTCATCTCTCCTCGCTCACAACTTGTCATCTGCTCCATGCTCATCTTCATACAGGTTTCTTGTCTATCTTATAATATTCTATGACTATTATCTAAAGTGTCTTACGAATTGGGCTTACTTAAATCTGCCACTTGCACATCAAAGAGATTACTATACCAATTACGATTTATCTGCACTCTATTTATTTAGATCCATTCTAACATAATTAATATTATTACTATCTTTTGATTCAGTTTATGTAGTATGCATAATATGCCCCATTTTATTTCTTGTAGAAAAAAACCAGATTTTATTTGTAGTTTGATGCTTTTGCAATATGTCACACTATTTTCACTACATGCACTTTCACTGCATGGCATAATACAGACTTATGTATGTTTTATTTTAGTATCTATTTGTATTATCTCTTCCAATCTGTCAACCTTATGTAATCTTGTTCAATATCTGAAGCTATAAGCAAAATCCCTTGCTGTGACCATTTTATGTACTTATTTATTTCATTTTATCCGTGTTGCAGTGAGGAATTTAGACCATATTTTATCTTGCTTTAGAAAAGAGCTTAACTTTTTTGCAGTCTTATGCACTTTATTTATGATTTTATGTCTTTTTAAACCTCTAATCTCAGTATAGTGTAGTATTTGGTAAGTAAGATCTAGTATTTACTCTATATGTGTATATCCTTATGGATGAGTGGGTGAAAGTTTCGATATGAAATACCGTTTTGCTTCACAAAATTGTACTTGTACTAACTGTATAGTTATTTATAGTCATTATAAGTAAAAATATCAGTTTGTTTACGATAGAATGGATGTTCCACGACAGACCTGAAGAATACAAACGAAAGCACAATAGACATATTATATTATAAATCCTTCTCGCTCTCTTTCACATTCCTCACTACAAGGACTACTTACTTTCAATTCTCCTTTTCTAGCGAGTAAGAGCTTATCTCAACTCTACTCAACTGAACTCTTGAGATAGGTAGCATAGCTTGCTATTCCTAGCATAACTTTCGTCTTTTAAATGCAGGGAAAGTTTGTAGGTATCTCAAATTCTCAAATCCTTTTCGTTCTGATGTCGTGGCATGGAAGTTACATTCTAGTTGTCGTATATAGTCTTATCATTTCCTACCTAAATAGATAAATTCAAAAAGTTCTAAAGAAAACTGGTCTCAAAGAAAACCACAGACACACATTTGTTTTAGCCATTTTTCTGACCTGTTTTAATGTGATGACTTGGTTGTCATTGTCCTTAATGACACTGTCTCTCTCATGTAAAGACCCTGGAAGTATGGTAGGTTTAAAAGTAAAACTAAAATCTTTTCATCTTTATGCATATTACCTATAGGGTAAAATAAGTGCCCAGCTCTTTGCATATATTTCATAGTTGAGAGTGTAAAGCAGATTCTTACTTTCTTCACGTTTGTAAACATTTATTATGGGCATACTTATGTAATGGGACAAAAATATACTGTGGTACCGGCTCTGGAGAGTGTAGTCAGTGTAGGTATAAGCTATAGGTACTCTTCTCAATTCCACTATTATTGCTTATAACCAAAAACCCTTTTTACAAGAAAAACAATTTCAACATCTGTAGATCTGTAGGTTGACTAGATAGAGTTGAATGGATTTGTTTTTAATGGTTTTCCATATTTTTGTAGAGTCCTTCAAAGTAGTGTTTAGTGTCACTCTTTAGTTTTCCATCAAATATGTAACTGTGTATGATAAATGAGACTGGTTACCTAATTATTTCGTCCTTTTCAAGGATTACAGGAAAAGGAAACATTTTAGTAGCTGATACTGTATAATATATAGGTAGATTGTAGTTAATCAGTATTAGTGTCAGAATTTTCATTACGATTATAAATGTAATATGTAATGGGAAATGAATCTCCTGCTGATTTTGTGACTGATCTGACATTTGACTGACCTGATACACCACATGACGTGTCGGTAAGCGGTAGGTTTGTCGTACGTCTACGTGTTAAAACGTTAAATAGACAGTGACACTGTATATCCCAACTGCGATTTCGATATGCCGAAAGGAAAGCTGATAAGAGCGACATGCGACGGCAGTTTAGCAATTGGCCGCTTTTTTCTGACGTCTTTTATGTAAACTAACTTTTTAAGATAATGTAGGCATGCTACCTACTTTCCGAACCTTGCCTTACAAAGATAAGCTTTCTTACTACAAAAGCTGCTTGATGTCTTAATCATGTCATGTCTTAAGTCCTGACCAATTTGCTCCGGAATGAATACAATATACCAATAAGCAAGTTCGCTATTATTATCGCTATCAGTTTGATACTTTTGTATCTTATACTTAATCTGATTTGTCTACTTGTCGTTGCTTAAAAGTTCAGGTAGTTAAGACCCGCCGAGTGGTCACTCACACAAACTTCCATTTCCATTATTTAGACATTTTAAGTAGGCACCCATTATGTTGTGTTTCCTAGACGTAAGAAATAATGGAAAGAAAGGTCTGCTTAAATGGACTACCCTAGGAATAGTGTGTTGGAATTTATTACTTGAACAGGTGTGTGAGCTTTTTGTACGTATTTGTAGGGAGATTTATTTGTTTATTGTTCATTCCGTTATTTTAAGTGTAAAATACACACAATGCTTTCGTGTTTCACAGCTATTTTAGTTTGTTTAATTAGGAAATTCTATTATTATTTATTGCAAGGGGCTACCCAAGAAGGGTGTATGCAATCAATCATTTCTGTTTTGTATGTCTGTATTTTTTTCTACAACTGACATTTTTCTTTGTATTTATTGTTTATTGTTTTTGGGGTAGTAACGATACATTTTGAAAGTCTAGCCAAAATGAAGGTACAAACGTTTTTTTGATTAGTGCATAATGGCATCTAGCCTGTCTTAATAATATTTAAATATTTACATGGTTTGAAGTAAATGAAAATGGGCCATAGTAATTGTGGACTTTGGGGAAAATACGCGAAAGAAATGGAAATAGATTTTTTTAGTCATAACCTCATAAAATATACAAGTAATGGATATCCAGCAGTTCTCCGGTATTTATTTGACGTATTTCGAGTTTAGGCGCAAGAATATAAGCTTCCGCTAGTACAGGCACTTCATAAATCACACAGGCAAATTATCTGTCATGTTAGCTGAAGTATAGGGAAAGAAACATTCTAGTACAGTGTGCAATCCAGCACATAATAATATATCTGTAATCTCAACAATGTCTGTAATAGTTGCGGAAATAAATTGAAGAATTTATAAGGGCTGCTGAAAGTCTAGTGTACTTAGTTTTGCAGCGATATGAAATTCAGAAAATGCTCCAGGCTACGTGCTATGGATAATACTAAACGTACATAAGAAACAGGTAGTACTAGTAGGTTCAAACGTCCATGTGCTTTAACACTGAATAATCATTCTCTCTTCTAGAGTACCTATCTTGTAAATTATTTCGTGTGTGTGTGTTTTGTGCATACATACTTATATAGAAAGTGGAGAAAGCCTTCAGAGAAAGAAGGTCTATTAACATACACTATCTATATATTTATAATTTATTGTATGCGTATAAGCATTTCGGGAAGAATGAAACAAAATACGAAGTATAGAAGATAGAAAAGAGGTAACATATCTAGTAAGTTTGCTTTTCCTGACAATGCAAATCTTTATGCACACGGCGAATTCTTGTGGTGAGCTCCAATTTTCCCGTTGCATGTTAACGGCATTATTTATTTAAGTTAGCTACAGTAATGCAATTAAATTAATCACAAAGTAAATTCCACATGCAGTTGTGCTTGTGACTGACTGTTCATGTAATTAACTATTGAAATGGAGTCATTAAGATCCGGCTAAAGTGTTCAGTTGAGGTTTTAGTAGATTTAATGCTGTATACACGTACACACAATCACACAAGAATGGAATTTAATACTATCACGCGATATTAATAGAAATGCTCTTTTAGCCCTATATATTATAGATGGGGATGTGAAAATTTTTATTTAGCAATCTAAATGAATTTTTAATATTATTTTTTGGATAGATACTAATCAACGTGGTGTGGATGCTACTCCAACCTCCGAAGGCAATGTATCACTACCCTACGAGGAAAGACAATTTTCTCGTCTGCCAGTCTTACATCAATGACTCTTACTCAATAGCATTCGCGTATCCATTAACGCTAATTGTTGTCTGCACTATTTACGCTGTACTTACGAGAAAGATCCCCGAGGCTTTTAACGAGTCGAAATACATCGGATTTACTATGTACACCACCTGCATTATTTGGCTCGCATTTGTTCCCATCTACTTTTCCACTGCAAATCAGGTACGTTTAAATATTCATTCGATTCACTTGCGTCATCATTAACCCAATTCCATGGTGGTTTTAGAAGTAGAATAGCTATCACAGAGATATTAAGTGCTAACTGCTCTTAAATAGCTAATTATTATAATGTTAATGTGTACTAATAGTGTAGTGAAACTGGTAAAAGTGGGAAAGCAAATAATTCACAATGTCACAAACATCCTTTTATTAGATAGCTGAATTTATAATGGCTATAATATTATAGCGTGTACGTGGGTGTTGAGTGAGTATGAGGTTTGCCTATACCACCACAGAGTGAAAGGCTCTGGGGCCACCACTTTCGGGCCGTTTGCAAACTCTTATGTTACCCTTGCATTGTTGTTAGTCAATTAACAGAAGGCCAGAGGTTGTCTCATGAGTCATGATGTCTAATCATGTCTGTATGCATATACTGTATTAACTGTATTTATGTGTTATAAGTCCAACGGATCCAAGACTGCTATTTTTCATACTAGTTCCGACTTTGGCTTTTACTTACAATTAGATAACAAATGAAAAAGTGTAGAACCTAAGCCTAAGCCGAGGCTTTGTACAATGACTTACTATGCCATAGCTTTCACTTTGCGTTTGCGCATTACCTATGAATATCCAAAGCCTCAGTTACAGCTTTGACTCATCAATTTTTTAGCCACTTGGGGGGTAAGTTTTCATCTCTGAATTTTCTTTGGAACTGTTGGTATATGTATATTGTCGTAAAATTTGTGTTGTCAACTCAGGGCTTATAAATATCTATCTGAAATTTTACCTTTTATGTACGTTTTAGACCGTTAGACGTTTCGTTCTAATTTATTAATAATAGTACATAATATACTTACAATCTGCCTGAAGAGAAAGTTAATTGACAAGATAGTATAACTGTTGCTAATTTTATTTATGAATTCTTTGTAGGTGGCTATGAGAATAACTAGCATGACTGTCGCAATCTCGTTGAGTGCTACGGTGATGGTAGCTTGCCTTTTCGTACCGAAATTGTATATTATAATTTTTCATCCTGAGAGGAATGTGCGACAAAGCATGATGACCGCCGCCAATAGGTATTCAGCTGTTACGTCCAATACTGGAGGAACATCTAATGCTACTGCAGCTGCCTGTGCACCTGCGGCAACTATACCGATGACAACAATTACTATGAAGCCAAATCATCTGGAAAACTTTTCGGCTGCTCATAAACGCGTAGACTGCGGAACTCAGTCAGACGGTGAGTGTTTTCACTTTTCATCAAATTATGCCTACTAGTATAGATATACAGAATACGATATTAAATACTCCAGGGTACCACTACTGATTTGTAAATGTAAACATGTAGCGAATCAACTAATGACGGTGTAGCCTAAAGCTAGGAAATGTTATTCATATTCATTTAGATTTGTATTATATTACTGAAAAATGTGTGTAAGCTTCGAAAGGTACTTACAGCAATTTCTTTTGAGCTTTTAGTGCTCGAATATTCATGCTCTAATTTGTTTGGGAATTCTACTTAAAAGCTTAATTTATAATATGTAGGTACAATAATATTGCTAGATAATAATAATAGTTACTATATGCATGCTCATACAATAGGCAATTACTAAAAGAACTCTTGTCATTTGTTAAGTGCCACTATGACTGTACTTCTGTTTCTTTAATGGCTTTGTTTGTCACAGAAAATGACGTTCTTCAAAACGGTCGGGGACGGCAGCTCAACTCAGTACACCCGTCTGTGGCCGCAAACCAGGCGACTTGTGCCACGCAAACTGACTTGCTAGACATATGTGGAGAAATTTCCTCCGTGATAAACAGACAGAGAGATTGTTATAACATTGGGGATAATAAGGAGAGTGAAAGTGAGTGTGACAATGCGAGTATCTCCAAAGTGGAGAGCAATAGCAATTCAAATGTCCATCGTGTTACTTTTAGAACTGAAAGTCAAGCTCAAGCAGCACTTAGCAATCAGCATAAAAATTCTTTATTAGCTGATGGAAAAAACGTGACAATTATAGTAGCGAATGATGGAGATGTTATGCTCTGAATGCATTTTGTGCAAACACACAACCATCCAGTAATGCTCTACTTGTAAGTATACAAGTGATATTCAAAGATTGAAAATAGTGAGCTCCTATCAATTAATCAATTCTGCTATACAAATAATATTTACTATGCTGTTTATTTTGTTGAGTTCTATGCGAGTGAATATCTTTTCATTGCTCCATGAGTTAACATCTCTATTGATAAGGTACTGTGTGAAACTTTATGTGTGTAATTAAATGTATCTATATGAGTGTGTCACCGAAAGTGCCTGCATACAAACTCTTATTCGATATCTTCTAAGTATGCGAAAGTTATGCTATGCTAGTGGCGAAACTAAGACTGGTGATTGGTGAATAGATTTAATATTTATGGCTTTCTTGTCATGTCCTGAAATAAGTATGTCATTCTGACTGATAAATGATTTGGAATATTTACAAAAGTCAAGTGGATGTCTCGACGAGAAGCAATCGCTTAATTAATCAATGAATAATTAACACAACAGCTCAGATGCCTTCTTGTAGGTAAGTGTCTTTCTTGACTTATATTCTTATAAGAAAACATATTATTACTAAGTATACTACTTATATTATGTACTTATACGTATCTGCTGCATTGTTAGTCATGCTGCTGTAATTTAGAATCCAATTAGCTTTTACATGTGAACTGATGTGCACTGTGCACGAGAACTTTTATGTCAGACCACCTTGTCATTTGTCGAATGGGTTACTTGATAGCAGACTTGATGCTACTACTCTTTTATTTATTACTTGTGAATATGAGTAGTTTGTTTCTGTTTACCCCTCTCAACTACTATTCGCAGTTTGAATGAGATCATTAGCCTTTGAACGGAGCCGGCAGAAAGCTCATCATGTTTTCCGTTTGCCAAATCACGATGTACAATGAATACGTGCAATTCGAACGTAAAGCTAAGCGTGAAATGTTGAGAAGATGAGACGAGCCAAATAAAACTAGCATCACAAAGTGTAAAATATTACGGTGAAGACGTGAGGCACTCAAACACTAGAGCAGCCGTAACATTACAATGTAAAGCAACATTTTGCACTTTTGTTAGCGGTATTCTGTTAGATGAAGCAGTCTAAAGATTAGACCTAGAAATGAAATGATTCAATTTTTCCGAAGAAAGAACCTCCTGCGCATTAATAAAAGCTAAAACTATGAAGTGACACATTTCCATTTGAATTTTGTGTCACTAGCAGTGATGACTATAGTCATCAATTAGAAAATTAGCCTTTCCTTCATTTGCTAAAGCTTTATAAATAATTGTTAGTTATGTTTTTGCGTTGCTTTATACTTAATTCTGCATCAGGCAAATTTTTATATAGGAGCAAAGTGTATGTTGTAAGACCCAGGAGGGGAATTTAAGATGTAGACAAAAATACTTGGCCACTATCACTGCCATCAGGAAATGTAGGTGTACAACAAAATCCGGTGATACCAAACAAAAGAAGTAAAAAATATCAGAATGAAACAAACAGTCTTTGTCCCCAGGTACACATTCGGGAACGTACAGATTGATGGTTGATGGGAAGGTGAATATAAAACAGTGTTCTTATGTGCAATGAAACTATAGAGCCTCTTTCGTTTTATTTGCAACGAAGCATTTTTACCATTCTTTTTTGTTTACGTAGTAGAAATGAAAGAACAGAACAGAGCGAGATCGAGCTTTTTTCGTCCAAACAAATGCATGCAGTTCCTTTATTTCACATGTAGGGAAAGAATTGTAAGAAATAATGAAATAATATACCTAACACTCACGGTGGCATCATCCAATTATTTTTAATGCATGCAAATCTGAGAAATCGCATTATTTTGAAATGATGTGGATGCATTAGGGTTGTATTTTAATATCTAACAGGCAGGGACAGCTCTGGTTAGTTGGACTTGAGGATAACCATGATCAAAGAATTACATCAGCGTTTACAATGAGTTGACATTATGACATTTTCATTGTTATGTAAAATGAACTCTTTCTTTTTGACTGTACGCACACTATATAAATGTTGTTTGCCAACAGAGCTTTGTGTGAACAATAACATAAATAGGGAAGTGTGATTGTCTCGTTTTATATTTTTATGTATGTGGGATGGATTGGATGAGATTCTGGAGTTTCATAGAATTCCCAATTGCCTTCCAAACATGTGGATCTACTATGTACATCATATACTTTTGCTCATGTTCGCTAGTTCCCCATAGAATTGCTATTCAAGAACATATAGGACTTTAGAAGACGTTTCTCAACAAAATCTTTGTTAGAAGGGATACGTGCTACGCTTGCGTTTATTCTACGACACAAAATCTACGTTCTATTACACGAGCTGTGACAATAAAATCCATATTTTTGATGAGTGTCAGAAGCAGACTATTTCCTCTTTGGAAAGCCAATTTTCATTGCACCTAACTCAGTTTTAACCATTCTTCTCGAAATATCTAGCTATATACATACATTTTTCGTATAACTAACTGCCAAAATAGCCATTGAATCCCGACCTAACGTAAAAAATCAATCCCGTGTGCTTATGTGAACACCCTAATGTTACTTCTGTCTTGGAAATCTTCAATGTTTCGTTGATGAAATTGAAAAAAGTAATTAATATTGTTTGAACTATCATTACACAAACTTTTTTCAAGGAACTTCTTGCCTCTCTTATCAAATGCAGTGGAAAGAGAGTTAATTTTTCATTTCACTTCAAATTAATGTCAAATAAAAAAGTTGGGCATGAAATGGGAAAAGAATGTTTTCTCTTATTACGAGTTCATGCAGAAACTTTAAATTTTTGCAAATAGTGTAAGAGAGGGAAAAATGTTCCTGTGATTTAAAAGCTCGTAACTAATCTTTTGAGGTAATATATTTTAGTCAGAGCACTTCTTTAGGTGTACTCTTTGATTTGAATTCTTTGAGGGAGCCTGTATAGATCTGTAAAAGTTTGATGCAACCTCGTTGGTTGTGTGCTAGTTGATGGATTTGTGCAGCATGCTTGATGCTTGAAACAGTTGCAAAACAAACAAAGCTTTAATGTAAATATTGGTCTGTGGGTTGCGAAAGCAGAGATTTTCTAGTGGGAAATCGATAGTTCACCGCAATCAATTGAGATACAATTGGACAGAGCAAAGGTAATAAAGTGTGGAAACTATTCATTCACTGTCTGGTTTGTATCTGTGTTAGAGCTTCTTTTCTCATTGGCAATTTCATGGGATTGTATTTGGCATTGGATCCAGATTCGAACTGGACAATAAAATAAAAGTTTGCGTGTAGAAAGTATGCAATCGAAACGCACAAAGGGGAAAAGCAAATTCTTAGAAAACCGAGCAGGGCAGGGGCTTTTCCAATAAACGGATTCCGCGTGGATAAGATGTGGAAATGAAGATTTACTCGGGGGTAATCGCTAGCTGAGAATTGGATAGTTCCATTTCATGAGTTAAGATTGAAAGATAGCCTTTGTCGTTTACTTTCTCCTTCCTAAGGCACTATCAAACTTTCTGCATATACGCAAGGATGAATATTATAGGCTGAAGTCTTAACGTATAATAGATTGGAAAATAGAGTAACTTTGTTAGGCACTGATTGAACAAACATTTAATCTGATAAACTACGTGAACCTGCTGATATGAGAATTAGACACTATCGTAAATATTACTTATTCTGAAATCCTGAAAACGTGGTGAAATCTGGTGAATAGATTGAAGATTGAATACCTTGAATGGATTTCCTGTAGCCTTTGCTTTGATTATTTTAGCACTTTCTAGTCGCTGATTTAAATTAAGATTTGGAATTAGTAAACGAACTTCACATCCATATCCTTCTCTATGCTCATGCTCTGTGTTCCTTTCCGTTTATGTAAGCTCCTCTTCATAATTTCTCCAACATAAATTGAACTTTGCTTTTGTTTGGTTCAATAACCGAGCTGTGTTTATATTATGTCTGGGCATTTCCTATAGACTTTCATATAATATTTTCTGAAGGATGACAATGACAAATCTTTAGAGTTTGGAAATTATTTAACATATCCAGCCAGGTATGCTGCATATCAACTTAGAAGTTAGAACAGCTACACGTACTGTTCGCCTGCAAACTGCAATCAATGACCAATATTCTACCATTTATTTTATACTGAATGATGCCTCTGGTACACACTCATAGGCTCACCCAAGGAGCCTAGACTGGGGGTTTCCTTGGTTTTCTAAAGCTCTAATTGTTTTTGAGATAAAATTCTTGATACGGAATCTTTAAGCTCTTGAAGTTTCTCGTTGGTGGTACAATCTTTTCTCATTCTAATAATCTCATGATA
>JABASI010000973.1:3749-29736 GCA_019776505.1 Tomocerus nigrus
GTATAATATGGACTCGTGTCAAAGTCATTGATGTAGATGCAAGATATGCAATGCATGCTCGCATGAAGTACCCATGTACCTATATACAAAAGAAGAAATTTGCAGTCAAGAATCAGTGATTGTTGTAGTAGCATCCTTGCCTCTGTCTAAATAAGTACACTTTTCACGATATTAGTTGACAGAACAATTAAAGCAGATTTTTTCTGAATTGAGAACCAATCCCTTCATTAAAAAATACATGTAATCGGCAACATTATATTATACAGAGTTTGCTAATACTGTGGTGTATTTACACAACTATGTCTAAAGCAGTTGAAGGCATATATTTTACATAAAATATAATAAACTGTGGTATTGATAGAAGTTGATGGCCTCAATTAATCTGCTTACAAATAAACAGTGTCAGCATTATTGCAGGATAGCAGATTAAACTAATTGGTATTGGGAATCAATAAGGAAATTGTGTAGAATAAATCTGAAAAGTTGGGTGTATTCCGAATTTCTGAAGAGTATAATATTTTCTTATATTTATTTATTCCACAGCAGTAATTTTCTTTAGTTGAGTTGTGAAGTAAGATTTAAGTGGAAGTGGTAGGAAATAATGCACGTATTTATTTGTTAGGATGCTGTTTCTCCAGAGAAGATTCTTAAGTTGTAGCCTTGGATAGATTTAATAAATTCGGTGGCTGAGTGTCGCGTCTCTTTTTACAATTTGGCAAAGTTCCTTAGTTTGGTTTTTATACATTATTGATCCGCCTTCTCCGGTTTGGTTGTTGTGAAGGAAGATGTGAACATGCACCTCTATAGATCTCCGTCTACAGACGACGTAACTTGGTTTTATATAAAGTTGAGCACCCTGTTGAGTTTAGGAGATTAGGATTGTGTTTCGCAGGAAGACACAGTAGAGTACAGTCTGTGTGTGACTAATAGTTGGAGTAAGTCAGATGAGCGTGTATTATTGGCTGCCTACACTGCTCCTCTTCCCTTCGTACTTCGTTCCATTTTAATCACAACCTCTTTTCTGTTGCTTGAGTTAAAAACAAATGTAATCTTCTATTTGCTCACTAGTATGTGATATGGATGTATGTAGAGTTGTTATTTTTGTTCAGGTGAATTGAATCGAGATGAAATTGTGCCGGGTGCAGTGCAGAGGAACTTGCATATCACCAATGTTTTTGTTAGACGAAGAGAAGAGGACGACGCATAGCTTAGAAGTGTTTGGCACTTGTACATTCTTCTCCACTCCTATTACTTTTATCAAACTAGTTAGTGTTTCTGTTGTTCTGTCTGTCTATGCAGTCCGTATCACGATCAACTCCATCACGATTTTATTTCCCTCTCCTAATGTTTTCATTCAGTCTTTGTGAGTTGATGTGTGCAGTGGAAGCCGTGTTTCCAATTGGGTGATAGGTACCTGAATTAAAGCTGGAGCCTTAGCAGTAAAACAACACAATAATTTTGTTATTCCTATCACACAGTTCAGTTCTGTCTGATTTGTCTATCTACTACATATTACATCGTTTGTTTAGAGAAGGATCTGGATCAGAAGCTTTATCATACGAATATTTTAAAGCTTTTTTGGGGGATTAATTTCGGATTACCTAAATGGTTCCATAAGCTGATACAACCAGAAAGGATTATTTTATGTTGAAAGCTTTGGGAATGTGCGAGCATGAAGATAGAATATAATAATACCTACCTAGGTATACCATACATATTTTCGTTATGAAATAGTGTCTACTTCAAGTTTATACATGGCTAAATACTTTGCATATAATAATATACGTTTTTGCAATGTATATAGCGCATAGTTGTTCAGACTTCGCGTAGTGTAATGGGTTCATCCGAACCCAATGGGCTGATTCATTTTCGTTTCGAGTAACCCAATAGAATATACTACAAGTGTTTTTCTTCTAAGGCCATTTCTATCTTCAGTAGCCAGTGAACAATTTTTAGGATTTTACGACTGTCTGTCTGGAACACTTGCCGGATCATACGTTGATACGTATGTAGTGTCGTGAACGATAGGCGACTACTAAATATGTGCGATTTAGGAAGGACAGGCTTTAATAGTGCTTTTAGTAATAAACTACATTTTATGAGTCGTTCTCAAGTGTCTTCGTGGTAAATTAGTGTCTCTTCTCAGTGAATAAAATTTCCTATAGGGTCACAACTTGAGTTTGAATTAAAGGTGCCCCTAAATAAATCACTGTAAACTTATTGCTCACCACAGTCGAACAGTAATTCTACGTTGTAAAGACTAAAGTGTCGTGTTATTGTTCTTTCGATTAAGCTAAGTAGCATAATTCAAATTTTAAGCAATAAAGTGAGTGTAAATTGCCTCTACTTTGGGTGGAAGCAGATTACATGTTAATTCTGTGGTAAAGTTGCCATGAAATTCTCAACCGTTGCGGGTCCCTTGGTCAGTATGTTCCCTACGTCGACGTTTAAAGACCTGAATCGTGTATTTCGAAGATCTAAAAGTCATAATGCTGTTACAAAGGCAGATGAAGGTTGGAAAAGAGATGCCGTTCTTGTTTCTGTTCTATCTTGCTAATTTCGGCTTCGGTTATTACATAAAATCCTGAATGGTTGGGGTGGGAGTGGTTTTGGTTTTGACTACCTAATATCCTTGGTTAATCAATGAATTATTTTGCTATTTACAGATAGTGGAAGCAGCGAAGGCAACAATTCCGGAGCTGTTACAAGTAGCTCTCCCGTTTCTAAGCGAAGGGTGTTCAGTGGGTAAGTAAATATGAGACAGCTATAATCCTATATATCAATATCATCTTACTAGAAATGCCGGGCTAGGTTTCAATATTTCCTATAGTTTGTCATCTAAATCAAAAGTACATTAAATTTTAGTTGTCCAATACTATCATGAACTTCCTACAGCTGTAATAATAATTTATACTGCGCAGTATTCATGTAAAACGTATGGTAACATTCAGTTCTGTGAAACTATTGTGTGTTGGCTTACTTACAAGTTGTTTTGGGTGCATATTGAGATTGAGACAGTCACTCCTTACTTTGCTATGCATTACATTCTACAATGACAGACATTTTTCATCAAAATAGTTAGAGCAGTACTGTGTGGGCCTTTATCTAATGTTTATCTGATATTTGTGTAACTTTCCTTAAGACAGTGTAACAAGCGCAACATGTCATTTAGCCAAGAAGTGGTGTACAGACAACGTATCAAATGCGATGTAATGTCTTTTCCTGTAAAAAATGGATAAAACCTCGAAAAATTGTTTCCTTTTTTGTATTGCAAATGAAATCATGTTGTAGGAAATGCAAGAGAGCAATTGCAGTAATAAAATATAAATTATTGGAAAAGTACCTTTGTTGGTATTATTGGAAATAACAGGTAGGTTGCAAAATAGAAAGTCTGCAAATATAAGGAGAGGACAGTTTTAGTCCAATAATGTAGCATCCTACCTACACAATTGCTGTTTTTCATTGTGTACTAGTACACTACATTAAGATAACAATACATAACTATTCTTGTGTTTATGTAAATTTAAATCTAAAAGAATGAGGAAAGATTCTGATGTATTTTCCTTAAATCGTAGTTTATTTATTGCTGAATTATCATAGACATTGCATTTGATGGCGATTCCTTATTTGAATGTTTCTCAGTTGTGCAACTTGTTTAATCATAACATTTAGACTGTTGCTAATTTAATATTTTTCTTGTTAGGAAATGGCTGCCCCCACCCCTGAGAAAGCTAAGTCAAGGAAAATTAACGAGCAGTTCAAGCGATTCTTCGGGAAAACCTTCTCTGCCTCTACTGAAAAAGACGAGCTCTGATAAGAAATTAAAGGTAAGTAATCTCCCTATAATATGAATTGAGCGAATAATATTATTATAACATATACTACAGTGCATATACATCTGAGGGGATTGTGTATGGGAGATCTTATTGGTTACACATTAGAAATAGTTGACATCTTTTAACGACATACTATGCTAGCTAACTACCAAATAAAGAATAGTTGATGCTACTGTCTGGTGGATCGATTTCATGTGGTATACTCATCATTTGTTAGCTTCAACCCCTTGTTTTCTATATGCTGAAACAAACAGAGAAGGACGGAGCTGGTTACTAGATCTGTGTGAATCTTTGGATACACAGACAGGGAATACCATTTCATTGTTTTAGTGTTTACGTTGCCGCTGTATTGACCATGGAGTTCTTGTGTCTACATTTCTGCTGTTGAATGATAATGATTTGGTTAGGTAACTTGATTTAAAGAGGGTATAGATGGAAATAGACATGGCGTTATAAATGGTAGTTTGCATACTCTTCAGTGTTTGCAGTTGATACAGAGTGGATGATGGAAAGGAAAGTAAAGTTACCTAATTTGTAGTAGGATTTTAGGTGATATTATTACTCATTGGAATATTTATGCACTATGCATAATGGATGACTTGGAGTCAAGAAGATATGAGAGTGATGCGGGGGATGTCCTAATGTACTCTCTCGCTAGGTTTGTTGTTGAATGGCATCATCGTGGACGTTGTTGTTGCAGATATCCTCCTAGTCACTGACTACTAGTCCATAGTTAGTCCATGCATAGTGCAAAGCATATTTATTGAGATGAGAGAGGTAGAGTAGAAGATGAGATGAAAGGGATGGATGTGTACAGGACAGTCAGAGCAGGAGATGAGAGTAGAAACCCGACAATGGTAAATAGTCTGTCTCTCATTGTTAGTAGTGTAAATGGTGCGGTGCCATGAAATGGCATTTCATATTTCATTTTATTGTGATATGCTAATATGGCGAGGTTAGAATCACTGCATTTACACTGCATGACATGAATTTAGAAGAAACATAAGCATAAGCAATGTTGAGTGTGCTATGCATACGGATGGAATTGAGTGAGATTGAGGTGTAATACTCGTCTGGCTCGCTCAAGATAGGCATTCGGAGGAGTAGTAGGCAACAAATATCTTTAATATGCTAATCTTTAGCTAAACAACTGATATGGTAAGTTAATATACCTGTGTACACGTCTCTCTTCTCGAGCCTCTTCTCTCCTCCTGGTGAATCTTATTAACCTGATAGCATTAGAACTAATATAATAATATTAGCATCGTAATGATACTTTATCTTTGTGCTAACAAACAACGAGCTCTGCTTGTTTGTACTATAGGTTTATGTAGTACATTACATAGTGAGTGGTCCATGTGTTTACTACCTAAGTTTGAATTTACCTTGCCTTATATTACATGTAGCTCTAGCTAATTCAGATAGGTTTCTGTTGGAAATAAATACCTAGCCAAGCTTTAATGTATTTTATAAAGTTGATGCTGTTGTGTTAGCTGGAGGTGTTTTCGCCCAGCCTTTGTTTGCTAAATTCAATTCTCTCTTAATGCAAATAAGTATTTAGATGTAAACAGGCAATACGACGACTGTCCCTTTTGAGTCCATATTTGGCATGTCTGACTTGACTTGATTCGTCGAGGGTTTATTTCGTCAAGGCACAATGCAATACATATTATGGTTTCGTAGAAATATTATATTATTATATGTATCTACTAAAGCTCTACTGCAAATCTACCCTCAAATATTACTATTAGTTTCTTACAAGACGCTGCAAAGAACGATTGAAATTAAATAATTGTGTGTCTTTTCTTTGTGGATGGGACATTTATTTTAACTGAGACTTTATACAACTAGATACTTACTGTACGAAGATGGTCAAAATGAATATCTTATCAAAGGTTTACGAAGATGTGTCTATGGTTATTAATGTGGTGCATTTTTAAGTGGCTTGGTTTCGTTGCTTTTATACTATTATCCTCTTCTCTTCTGGTTGGTGGCCATATTAAATTATTTACACCATAGATGTTACTGACGTCTTTTTTATTGATTGGTTGTGTTTCAATCTACTTTCAGGTCAGTATTCGTCATCATTTAATCCTGATTTTTATTCACTTTCGCGAAGTAAGTAGCTAGTATGTATAATGTTTTACATTTTGTTTGAAAGTTTTTGTGGTTTTTTGTGAAGTTCTTAACAAAAATTTCAAATATTATATGGTATATCAAAATTATTATTTTACAGCCACGTTTTAAAAATAGGATACAATATACTACAAAATGTCAATTCCGTATCTTTATTATATTGTCTTGAAGTTATTGAAGTATATGAACAGTGTGATGAGTTATGCGATAAGATATTCCTTGTGTTACTTGATTGGCCATAAGGATTTACAAACGGTACACACACATGCAACGTAGATGGGCCTGTACCTCCCTAAAATTCATAAATACACTAGTCTTCTATTCATTATTCATTACCGTCCTTTGTCGTGGTATTCGTTGTCAAAAAGACATTAACAAAATTATGCATACATAACATACAGCTGCCAGCTGTATATTCTACAAAAATAAGTTGGGTTTCTATGTGGGTTTTGATTAATTGTGAGAAGAAATTTAGTGTAATAAAATTTGTAACACAATGATGGCATTAGCCCTTATGGCCCAATTTGAGCTACATGTGATATCCAAATACGCTTAATTTTTGAGCTATATCCTGTACGCAGCAGTACTTACGAATTATGATATGTATTTCCATTCATGTTAGCAACCTAACCATACTATTAACTATTTGCAATCAGTAAAAAAGCAAAATACAGAAAAGTGCACTGGGTTGAACGGGGTAAGAACAAGTTTTTATAGTACTGTACATTTGAATAATTGAATTTTGCCATTCTGATTCAATTTTTTTTCTTAAACTGTGTACTACAATGTACATGCTTTTAAATATCGTAGATAAATTAACTGAGGAGACATAAAAATAACTATTAATGTAATACAATGTAATATTTTTCTCTGTGTTCACTGTACATGCATAGAATTTGGGCTTTCAGTTGATATTATAGTCCAGTAAACCTGACTATTAAAAATTTTATATTGATGTTCATACAGTGTAAGTACAATTCCATTACAGGTCCTAATCTTTCAGTGTAGTATTTTAAGAGCTGAGTAGAGTGAGTAAGTGATCTGAGTAAGATTTTATTGTCTTGATAATGATTGGCTGTTCTTCTGCAGTAATGAAATAATATGGAATGTAAAATTAGAAGTGATGTGTTATACAATTTGTCCATTTTTTCGTGAAATACTTAATGGTCTAGCGTAGATTAGAGTTGAAAGCAGTTCCTATCAGCTAAACTAGTTGCATTACTACTCAATTAACTGAACTATTACCAAAATTGACCTTTCTCTTTGTAGTGTTAACGCAGTTCATGGTAGCCCCTATTAATATGGTGTACACGGAATCGGAACCCAAGTATCGTATGAGATAACATAATCTTCAACAGAACACAAAACCAACATAAAACACAATAAATCGTTTACCATCCACAAGTAGGTACTGACTGAACTATAGTTTCGTTCATATATAAGGTTTTATTCACGCATTGATTGGTCTTGTGTTTTGTGTTTTCGTATTATCATTATCATACACACTGTAGCATATGTAGAAAACAAAATAACAAAGATCCATTTGTTCTATTATATATGCAAGTAAGTATAGCAAACTTTTATGGGGTTTGTTATTTAGCTGCCCAATTTATTTGTTAGTTTTATGTATTGGTAATTTCTTATTCGGTTGTGTTGTGGCTATTATTCTTAATTCACAAGTTAATTTGGGTGTTCTTATTGTACGTTCGTTTATCAGATGAGAATTTAGTGTTATGTTTTCTTATTGTTATTAATTGTTATTGTGTTGTGGAGTTGTAGGTTGTAGTATTGTAGTAGTAAAGTAGTAAAGAAAAATTAGACGTATTTGCTGGAAGGGAAACATTAAGGAGAATTGAGGGCAGAACATTATATAAATGATATTGTCAGGAGATTGCAGCGTAGTTTGACTATTTGCTTTCCTGTGATGAATTTTGAATGCTGATGTGATATTTCAAGAGCTCTTGCTTATTCCTCTGGGCCCTTCATCGTCCTTGTAGATCTCTCCATCAACCTCTTTCGCTTGTTACCTTGTTAGCATTACTTTTGGTTTAGTTTCAGTTTTTGTTAGTTTCTTAAGAAAAAGTACATTCTTAGATTCTCAAGAGATTTGGCTTTCTGAGCGTTTTCTTTGCTGCAGCCACTCTGTTGGTAATCATTAATGGAGTATTTTTCTCGAATCTAATCAATCTTGACGTTTTTTCTACCAATAGACACTCGCGTAGTGTATTTTTGCCTCTTTCGCTAAGTATGTCAGACATTTTTTATGAAGTCAGAAGTATTTTCAGATCAAAGATATGTGATAGCATGTATGTAGAGAGAGGGATTTATTATACACCAGTGTAGTGCAGCAGTGCATAATGAAATATGGGTTTATTTTGGCTACGTCATTTTGTTATCAAACCGTATGGCTTTGCCTTTTTCCTTCTTGGGAAGGTGAATTTTATCAACATTTATTATTTCTCCAAGTAATTTTACAGGTTCATCGCACCTACTGAAACATAGCTAGTGCGCAAAGGATATCTCGTATTTATTTTAGGGAACGAAGGATGTCGTATCGTAGTGGAGCAAAACAGTCAATTAATTATATTAATTAACGTCAGTACAGTTTAATTCGAGATTGGAATCGGCCATTAGTATTTTCCATATTTAGGTTATATGCGTCATTGGAAGTGACAAAGGTTTTGACATATTATTATTCCTAGACAAAGTAGAGAGGTAGAAACTACGCCATAAAAAACTAGGATAACATTCATGCATTTTCACGTAAGTTATATTTTGAGTCGCATTAAAATGTTGTATATTTCATGTATTATCCTGGATGGTGTTTTCTATCTATGTCTACGGTAAGCTAATCGTAATCCATAAAGTTTAGTGTAGTTCTGTTTTGTTAGTACTTGAATCCCACTGGTATGGTATGCCTAAGTGTGATAGGCATCTAAATATATTTTAGCGAAGCATTGGAGTCGACCTCCAGGCTTTGAATACTTAACTCCATTTTTCTGGTATTCCTCTTATATAAAGCTAGAATTTTATTTAGAAAATACTTGAAAATAGGAATGTGATATAAATACTACATGAATAATGAATGCATATATGCACTCCGAACCGAAGGTACACAGCCACAGCTTAGGTAAATGTGGCTCACTTCAAAAATACATTCACTTGGCTTTCTTTCTTCGATAGGTATTCTGTATATGTAAATACGTGGAAAGAAGTCAATCGGAATCTATCGGTATGTATGTAGGTAATGTATATCCTGTCCAAGTCATAATAGAATAAACAGAGCGCTTGCATTTCACATGAGTTTCGTAAAAGTTGCTATAGTTCACTTAGAGCAGCCTCTCAGCCATCTCGTCGTCTTCAATTAGCACTTGTCTGCTTTAAAAACAGAAAGAATAAACGAAAGAGTAGGAGTTGCTATTTGGCTTCCCTTCAGTCATTCGCAATCGCAGTTGTGAGATACTCGGAAAGAAATATTTATCAAGCATTTCGCTTCTTTAGCTATCTCCTGTCTACATAACTAATATACACAAGTTGAAGTAGTAGGTACCTATGGACAAATGAGAACATTCAATATTAATACAAATCAATTTTGACATTTTGAATTGGTGTCACAAATAAATTTTGCATTCATCAGTTCATAGTTCCACATGATTTTTTATGCTGTTGTGTACACGTACATATTATTAGAGAAATCATTAAGTGTAGTCGTGTAGTGTCATTTATTCTACATGTGCTACCTAATTAAAGTCGACTCTTATCTCTGAATTTATTGGTTTGTTATTGTTGGTAGGTATTTGTATATTAGTAATGTTAGGGCAGTTATTAAGCTCATTCTGATGCATTTAATTTTGTTAATATAAATTGGGTTTCGTTGGTTTAATATTTAATGATGGTAGTGGTACATAGAAAATACGTGGAAATTACTAAAAAGGAAAAGTTTGCAATGTTGTCGAGATTAGATTGAGTGGAAAGGAGACATATGCAATTAGTAGAATAATAATTATATCATGAACAAGAATGGAAATGTACTACAGGGCCAAGTATTTGTCAGCCTGTATATTTAGTAGTCCATAATCGGGAATTGGAATTGATTTTGTTTTCCTTGTGTGTGTGTGGTATCCGGTGTTATCGTACTCGTCATTTTTGCTCGCGTTTATCTGCAGTGCAAATATTTATTAGCAAAATTACACAACATTCTATAGTCGTGCTAATGCACACGGTCATCATCAGCACTTCACCCACGCTCACGTAGCATCATTACAACTTATCCTAGAATTGTGTGACGGTGAGGATGACGTTGCTCCTTCTTCTTCTGTTATGTGAATGGAACCGTGTGTCTGCTGTATAAAGAATAACGATGTTCGTAATTGTGATATTACGTTCGTGCTAAATAATTTCAACTTGGCACTCATTCAGTGCCTACATAGAATCTAATGTGACGAGTTAAAGGAAATGAAAGGATTGTTTTTACTTTTCTGGTCTCTTCATAATATTCTCCTCGTAGTTCGCAACGTGTAACTTTTGTGTTGTTATTTAACGAGTGTGTGTTGATTGGAATAGATACGCAGTTTAGTGCATTCAACATTTTTACGAATTATAAATTATACTACTAGGATCCAGGATCCAGTCTCACATCCACTTTCAAAGAGTTATCAAATAAATATATGGCTCTTCGTCTGATTCCCTAATTTTTGCAAGCCATAAACGAGCTGAAGCAGTAATCTTTAATTAATCCTCTTCCCTCATAGAAAGTAATTACATGAATTCGTAACTGAAACGAAGAAGAGAGTGTTTCCTAATTAATTAAGAGTTATAAAACTAATATCCTGCCTGGTTTCATTTGGTTGACGTGGTCAGTCATTTTAACGAAAGTTTGGCAATCCTTTTATTTATTGTCTATGAAATCCGTGGGCGAAACTCTGGTTTGCCGGAATATTTGTCTGTGCCAATGTGTGTTGTAAAATAATCTTTGGTTATACGTAAAGTTGAGAGAGAATTGCTGTTTATTTGAGGGGAGTGTGGCTGGAGAGGAAATTGTGATAGTGCGTATAGTTTTGTATTGCGAAGGAGCACTATATTTCCCGTAGTGAATTGTGTCGACGGACGGACGGGCCAAGTTTTAATATTGTTATTGGTGTTCTGTTCTGTTGGACAGAGAAAGTGGACGGAACCACGTTGCAATAAGCGAAGAGGAAAGTAAGGAGGTAACAGGACAATAGAGCTTAGATATAATCCTGCAAGCTGAAGATGAAAAAGTTATTGGGGCCATTTCTAAGTTTGTCTAAGTCTTCAGAGCGAGAGCGAAGTAAGGATGGGGATAGTGATAAAGTAGTTGAGTCTAGCCATAAACCCGTTCTGCGCTCAGAGAAAAAGAGACGCAATGTTCGTGATGATGAGAAAGAGAAAAGTGGGGATTTTTTGTCTCATGGAGTCAGATCTGGGTCATGGACTGGCTCTCCGAAGAACACTAAGAGTGACAGAAATGCAACATCATTGATTGATCATACGACCAATTTCTCCTCGGTGGAATGTGATCGTGAGTTTTCTAAATCTAGTTCGATGCTCGCTCCGAGGACGTTTTCCGTCGGAGGAAAACCTATCAAAAAGGCCAGAACTCCTCCTGGCACTGTCCCCACGATTGCTGAAGATGTAAATAGACATTTGCGCACAGCTCTCGCTGGCATTCTTTACAAACAGGTCTCCGCATTTATCATCTCTTCTCTGTGGTCACTACACTATTTCTATTGTGCTTCCAAATCCCAACGGGATTACCATAATTTTGAATACGATTTAGAATTTGTTGAATTGAGCTTGTACGTATATGAGTGGCCGTGTGGAATTTCCTGTGAATTTTCCCCTTTTTTTAAATTAAAATATTTTAGAATTCCATTTGTTGTCCTAAATGTTGTAGCAGATAACTAGGTTTACGTGACCGTTGTTGAATTCTTGATGATGTCGACAAAAGTGCTATGCAGAGGAACGTGAATGATGATATATAGAGCTTTGCATTATGATGTGCAGTGTTCTGTATCATCTCATTACCATCATTCATTTTATCTTCCGCTCTCGTTTTCCCACTTTTGTCCTTGTCATCACTTTCCTCTCTCTGTCTCTCTCTGCCTCTGCTCCCCTATTTTATGCATATGTCGTACATTTTCCGCACAGAAGCAGCAGAAACGTACTAACTTGTATTGATGTCATAAATACCCTCATTAAATTTGATTATTGCTTCCTTTGTAGTTTGGTGTTCTTTTTACGGGTTCGTTATGCGAAACTGTTCGTTAAATGTACGAGCTGCAGACGTACTTTTTTCCCTTATTGACGTTTGCCACATGCATCAGTTTATCTGTCATAACGTCAGCAGTTTCTTGGAAGTGTCTTCGGTGTCTTCCCATTGTTATTTCACTGTTAATTTCATTATTTCTCTGTGTATGGTTATGGTTATGCCTGTTGACTTGTCTTCAGATGTATATGCACACTGTAATGGTTGTGGAATTGTGTCTATTCAAAGGAAATGGTGAACTAATTTTTTGGTTGTAAATTTTACAGCTGCCAGCTACTTCTCCAACTGCAGTTAGTAGTAGTGATATGGGAAATCGGCCCTCGAATCCATCCGAAGAAGAGGAAGTAGAGAAAAAGCCGTCTAGAAGTTGTAGTGGTGACTTGGGTCTTGCCGACCACAATGGATCAGAAGACGTAGACGATGAAGTTGAAGTTCCTCCTCCTATGAAACCTATTTCAGAGCAGTTGCTAGCAGCCACTGCCAGTGCCATGGGTGATGAATCACAAGCCAAAAGAGTAAGTGCAACCAATTATAGTCATTATTAAAGCAATTCTTTTGCAATATTTACTGATGCTACGAATAACGTCATCTCATCATCCAGCTTTTTCGTAAGATGACATGACGCACTATGAGTGGGTATACTGTTGTAGCATGTAATGGGAAAAGTCTCTGTCGGTATTCACCGGGGAATATTGCGAATTCGCGTTTTAGAGGTCGTGAAACTAAAGCGACATAATTGTATGAATTAATATTGATTGTTTGTGATGGAATGTTATCCATAGTCTGCTAGCATGCCTTTAAAGGGCAATGAAGGATCTACTACGGCCGAGCTAGCTACTGAATTAGAACAAATCGTCCGGGAAAGAATGGTTGGTGATGGTCATTTTCATAATCTCGTGAATTGTGGCACTATTTTTCCAACAGCACGCATATATACTTTTCTACATCTTTGTTTATCTTTTGCTACTTTTCACGTTATTTCTGTCTACAATAATTTTGAAGATACGACTTTCACTCAAATCATCATTTCTATTCTCCTTTGTGCATTTAATTTTCATTTCGTTTCGAATAATCAGGTCTCTGACCCTAAGTAACACGTAATTATTGGTATTTACTTTAGTATAGTTCTAATTTCGTTTTAAAGTAGTTAGTGTAACATTATTAGTAAGTAAATATTTGCATGCATGATGTAGGAATTGTTGTGTGATTAATTTTGACTTGTACTTGTAGGTAAGCATATCTCGCGTTATATAAAAGTTAAGCCAAAGCAAAGCATGGCACACGTTTTGTAGATTCTGTGATTACAGATTTGTGACATTATTAAATTATGGTTTGAAATATTTTTTCTTATGCTCAATGAGTAAGCATTATTATTTGATGGGGAAAGGTATTTTTCAGAGATTTTTACACAAAAATGAATTTTCTGTTTACAGGAGCAACACGAGAATGTGGATCGACTGAGCGAGCTGACATTAGATTCCAGATTAGGTGGTAGCAGTAATTCTGGATGTAGTCCGGGTGGAGCCCCAAGTGGAAGTAGTTTATTAGGATTGACAACGAGTGGGGAAATTGAGCCAAAGACAGGAAATGGAATTGTACTGACTGGGGAAAGTAGTGGAGGAGCTGGTGTAAGTGAAACTGAAGATGAGTCTGTTGTAGCCATTAAAAAACGAGAATATGTGATTCGGGAATTAGTGAATACTGAAAAGGATTATGTTCGAGATTTAAAAGAGATTGTAGATGGATACTTGGCCATTATGCGAGACCCTAACAGTGAGATTACAATGCCTGAAGACCTACGTGGGGGTCGAGATAAAATTGTCTTTGGCAATATTGAAGCTATCTACGAATGGCATCGGGAGTAAGTTTTTGGGTTATCATCTTCCGTTCCTGGCTTTCTCTCATTTTATTGCTCAGGAAGTTTATTGAGATTGGAAGAGATATTAAGTTATGAAGTTGGTAAATAAAGTTTCGATGTCATTTCCTTTACAAAGACAAAAGTAATTATAAACACTACATGTGCTTACAATGAAAATGTTAATGTCTATTCCAAGAACAAAAACTTGTGATGTAAATGCAGGAACTTATAGTTCGCAATAGTAAATACGTAACATCCTTGAAATGAGTAGAAACTGGAACGAGAGATGTAAAAAGTTTAATGGTGGATGCTCTTCTGAATGTTTATGTCTAATGTTTTCATTGTAATATTTTATAGCATATTTAGTAAAGCGTTGGATAAGTGTGTTGATCACCCGGAGGACTTGGGTCCGTTGTTTAAGAAATACGAGAGGAAGTTGTACATGTACGTGGTCTACTGCCAAAATAAACCAATGTCGGAATTCATCGTTTCAGATTACATCGACACCTACTTCGAAGTGAGTTCATGGGATTATGTTTAACTCTTTCGGCTTTCCTGTCTTAATGTTATTACTATTATTCAGAGTTGTATAATAGTGGGATCACTTCGTCATAGTTTTACAGTCAGCTAGTGATGATTCACGATGGAAAATGCGTAGGGATGCCCAGATATGATTCGAGTCGATTAAGTAATTAGGAGTAGCCCCGTTTGGGTCAATGGCCATACTAACTATCGTTATAAAGAAAATGTCAGCCAAATTACTTTTTCATTGCCTATACAGCTTTTGATAAATAGATACATATGCTGAAGTTTGCTTTGATATAACAGCCGTTTTTATGGAATTTTTTGCAAAGTCTTTAGTGAAAAGTGAAAAGCATTTGTTGGTTTGGAGCAATTATGTTAGTTGAGCTGAGTAAGTATGGGCCATAGTATTTTTCTATATGAGATTTGGCTGAAAGCCGCGTAATCTCTGTTGAGAATGTTATGTGCAATCTCTTGTGTCGTAAATTGGGGTAGCGTGTGATTTATAATGGAGAAGTTAGGGCTTAGGTGCCTAGCCAGTTCACTAATGTATGTAAATGTTGTGTGATTGTAGGAAATTCGCCAAAAACTAGGACATAAGTTAACCCTGTGTGATTTGCTCATCAAGCCAGTTCAGAGGATCATGAAGTATCAACTCCTCCTAAAAGACATTCTGAAATACACGGAGCGAATAGGAAACCAAACGGAGATTGACATGCTGAAGCAGGCAACACATGTAATGCATGTGGTGCCCAAAGAAGCCAACGATATGATGAATGTGGGCAGACTTCAAGGTTTCGATGTAAGTCGTTTCATGTTGTACTTATTCTAAGCATTCTTATTTTATCTTCATAGCCTATCTAATCTTTTCTATCTTCGTATTTAATGTATGTACGAACGTTAAGTAGTTATCCAAACATACACGGACGTCTTTTTGGAATGCTTACTAAAGGAGTCGACACATGGATGCAGTCCACTGTATTCCAGCCAAAATCCATTTCAATCTTCTCTCACCCATTTCATTTCCGATTTTTTTGCAATAAAAAGAGTTTTGTCTCTGCATAGTATTCAAGAGTTGACTTGAATGTTCTTTCAAATCTAAGGTCCAGAGACTAATGGTGAGTTAGCCGAATCAAAAATGGATTTTGAAGGTTCTGTCTCAAGTCTGAACTATTATTACAGGCAGAGCAGAGTCGAATTTTACGCATCAGCATTACCGTCTCTCTCTTGTCTTTTCAATGTTCCAAATTAGGAATGCCTAAAACTTTTTTCTACGACGAACATTTAGGAACAGGTTTACTTTAGTTTTCTGTGCTCAATTCTTGTCAAGTTGCTCTGCCCTTAATAAATCATTTTCTCTTTCTTTTTGCGACCAACAGAAAAGGTATTGAATCGAGTGAGTGAGTGAAGATGAAAATGCACAGCTCAGCTACAATATCCACGTATAAAATGATGAAGGGAAAGAAAGAGGATTGTCTATTTTTGCTGACTCTGTATACACAGGGACATCAGCTATGCAAACGAGTGTCTCCTATTCTATAGGAGATAAAAAAGATAAATTAATACGGAAGAAATTAGTTATGATACCTAGGCTGTTATGCATTTAGAATACCCATGTAGGGCTTTGGGATTTTAGCCTATTGGTCAATTTTATGTACGTAAGCACTATAGTATTAATTGGAGCGTGACTGCCTCTTGATCTTGATTCAGATTGAGTGATTGCAAGTGGATTTCGATTAGGTCTATGTTCATGAGCTTTAATGTAGTTGCATCTACTATAAGCAATATTGATGCATCGTATTAGATTAGACATTTCTCGATAAATTATAATGTGAAGCGTTAGCTAATGTTTAGGCTTCCTGAAATCAATTACTATATGTCTATAGATATTTATGTATCTGACTATTCTGTACGGAATAATATTATAGAATTTCGTAGCTTGTAGCCAGTAACTAACAAGGCTATGTGTTCAAAGCATGAGGAAGGCCTTTTTATATGTTATTATGTAAGAGTGACGTGGATGGATGATTAGAGATGTGAAAAAAGAGGGAATGCTGATATAGCTGATAGGAGATAACATGGCGCATCTGTTTACACTAATAAGTGCTGTGTTATGGATTCATACAATGAAAAGTAAAGGTTCTGACTTTCTTTACAATTAGCTAAACTCATGTTCTTGTGTTGTTACAGGGTAAAATAACAGCCCAAGGGAAGCTTCTGTTGTTTGGTCCATTGATTTGCAGCGAAGGCAGTTCTGCCGTTAACTTCAAAGGGAAGGAGCTCCAAGTGTTTTTCTTCGAGCAAAGTATTATTTTAAGTGAGGCTGTTGGCAAGAAAACTCAATTCTCCAATCCTGTCTACATCTACAAAGCTCATATTCAAGTAAGTATACTAATAATATATATGTACCTTTCTTCCTTTCATCGGAATCCCTTTATGGTTCTATGTCGATATTTTACTCGTTTACATAATGCTAATGGTACACTAATATAATGGTAGCAGTTGGAGACAAAGCCTCTTTCTTCTCAAAAATTAAGCAATTCCCCTTTGTTCACTTTCATTAGTAAATATATAATCAAATGAAAGCTTAATTTAGACCAAAGAGGCCCAAAAGTTAAAGTGATAAACGGAAACTTAGCTTAAAGCTACCTGTTTCATTTCAAAATATTATTGTCGCTAGTTTTGATAGGGGTGAGTGGATGTTTTACCTACATACATTGATTGGCAGTGCCAATGTGTTTTGTATGTGTTGTAGATGCAATAATCTGAATTGCCTAGTCGTAAGTAGGCTATTGACAAATTGTTACAACAGCAACATGATAAGAAAACACTGAAAGGTCGCTTCGGTGGTGGGAAAGGAATGATAATGACATTTAATGACAATATAACGTAACAAGCACTAGCTGTTCGTCTACAAATACAAATTCAGATGCCGGATAGAGAGAGAAATATTGTCGTCTTTTTTATCAATCGAGTCACGCAATAGGTAGGTTTACTTGGAGCCAGGGGATAAGAAGGATAGGGCGAGAATGCAATCAAATGAATTTTTCCTTCTCTGCTGGAGTCTCATCGCTAAAGCTGACATACTGGGTTCAGTAATTCCATGTCGGTGCAAGAGAATGATATGAAAGTACAATAGACATCGAGCACGACAGATACAAGACTTGACAAAAGGTTGGGTTACATGGATGTCATTGCCCCAGTTTGTTTCAGTCTGTCGAGTCGTCTAGATCCCATCTAACTACCGCCTCATCATTTACCTACATTGCCTACATATCACATCACGGAGAAATGATAGCCTGCAGAAATCATGTTCAAATATTATTTTGGTGAAATTGGAGAGTAAAAATATTGAAAGAGAAAATAATTCTGGGGATTTCTTTCTGTCCCTAAATGTATAAACGTGTTATTATTGTTTAATTATTATTATACTTTTTCTTAGTATTGCGAAATTAGTCGGAGCAATTTTTATACTTTTTTGATAGATGTAGGCATCTAAAAAGGAAGATGACCTTTTACGACGAGTTTCTTATTATACGATTTGAAATTGTGTTCATGTTCAACGTATTGTTTTGTTATATTATGATGTTTTTAGGGATATTTTAATGAGCTTTGGACATTTAAGATTATTTCTTTTGATTTCATTCACAAATCATGTTTTTGTTTATTGTGGTGAGGTTTTAATTAGAATCAGGCTGAATATGGAGTTCGAACTATTGAAAAAAAGTTGCAAATTGAACAATTTTATTTAAATTAGCTTTACAGATGTGATTACTTCATGATATCCCGTGATGAGATTTAATTTAGCCTGTTGACCTCTATGCGTTTTTGCATAAAATGCATTACTTTAATTTACCAGTCAGAGTCAACGCATTATTAGACACAGCAATAATATGTGAAGATAAAAATATGTAAAGAATTGGATAGCTATGACTTTTATGACATGAATACGACAAATCTGTTAAAGCTTTTCAAATCTGATCTGATCAGTCTATTGTATGTTAGAATGGTAATAATGGTATGTTCTCTAATATGGTTGTGAAGGTGGAGCCGACACTTGACATTATCTCGTCTCTCCTGTATTATGCTATTGCACTTGTCAGTGTTTGTGATAGGAACATTTTTTAAAAAGATTTTCTTTTTCTACTGTCAAATCAACGTTTTTTCCCTCTCGGGTGTTATCTTCGTATTCGTATTGCTAGAAAATGATACAAATATAAACATAAATGTAAAAATGGAAATTAATACTTGTACTACGTCATATTTTGTCTTCCTATATTATAAACCTTTTTGCACTGTACATAAAAAAGTGTTTATCACTACCTATAAACTTTACAAATTCGTTAATGTAGGTACACGTGGTCTGGTATATATATGTGTTTTGAATGTTTTGAATGAATACATGTATGCACATTGTAATCTGAAGATGTAGCATTATGGAAGTGGTAATAATGTTATTAGAATGATTATGGAAATAGAATGACAGTGACATTACGACTACAACTACTGGTCAGCTCACTCAGCTGGTAAAATTACTGACGTGAGCTGAGCTGGTTGACGCCAGTTTGTGTTATAGTAAATCTCGTAATGTGACTTCGCCTTGACTCACAATATGTAGTTTTTGTGTTTTACAACGACAAGCACTTAATGCCACTACATATTTGGCATATGGCATACACATAGATCCTTTTTGATTGGAATAAGAAGTAACTTATCATAGAGTTTAGGCTTAAAATCTTAAACGAAAGCACACAAAGTAGATTCCAGATTGATAATACTGTATTATAATAATTTTTTCTGGAGCTGTGGTGTGGATACTTTATACTATCTGGCAGGAGTTATGTTCGCAAAGAAAAAAGCGCTACAATGTAAGCCAATAATAATAAATGTAAAAAAGTGATAAAGTGAGGTCTAATTTAATTAGCAGTATAAAAATGCATTAGTGATCACATGTTAAAAGAAATGGTATATAACATGTTGGCATAAAGTTGTCTCACAATTAAATGAAGCATGGAAAATGTAATACAATATGCTATCTCACAGAGTAGTAACTTAACCGACTCATTGTTAGTCTCCTGCAGACCATTGCAAATTTTAAATGGCTTGTATTGAATCTGAGTATACGTACACGAGAGAGAATCTGAGCTTTTATGGATGTCTGTGCTGTTGCACAGAAGAAACCAAATCTTGTCCTGTCCCAAGGAAAGAAACATTAATTAGTGTTATATTTCCACTTGCGAAACTGGCGAAACATAAGCCAACTTGTCTACTTTCTGGCGCCACTCTGCTAATACGTGAAGTAGACTACAATGCATGCATTACAATGAAATTATGGTCAGTGTTTTTTTTTGGCGAAATGTGTCATTGTAGTATCAATTATTTAAACACATATTTATCTTCTTACGAAGTGACAATGCTCCCCATACTCTCCTATTGCTATCATTAGTAATAGTGCCTTTTCCAGAAACTTACACATGTTATTTAAATTACAAGGATAATGATACACTTAATGTGTACTGTGTACATTACTTAAGGTCATTTCACTTTTAATTAAACAGCAAAAAAGTTTTAATTATTCTATGTCCAATTTGAAGGTGTACTCTTAAAGTCTTAAGTCTGGTATATCTCTAGGTGGGTTGTTGCGTTAATCTTGCAACTTTTAACGCAGACGTTAATTGCAAAAGATAAAAAATAAGTTACAGAAATGCTATTAATTTGTAGAAATGAATTTAGTTTTTTATGCAGATAAATCCACTTTATAAAACCAAAGTATATGTATGTAATTAAAATGTTTTTTTTTCAATGTTTCAGGTAAATAAAATGAGTTTGACTGAGAGTGTGGATGATGGGGATCCATGCAAATTTACACTGCGTTCAACTGACCCGAGGAAGCCAAACTTGTCGTTTGTATGTCAAGCATCAAGCAAAGAGAGCCGTGACGACTGGATCGCCCAACTTCAGCTCATTTTGCAAACGCAAAAGGACTTCCTCAAAGCCATCCAATCTCCAATTAAATATCAGAAAAACAAATTGACCAAAGAAGTGTAAGTACGAATCATTTAATTCACTTCATTCTGTCTGAGACATGATCATTGCCTCTTCGACACACACTCGAGCTCATAGAATTGAGACTCTTGCATAAACTCCCTTAATATTTATATCAATATACTACTACTGTTCACTTACTCCGTTTTAGTGTAGTGTACGTAGGTACTATTATACCAACTAACCATTTCGTACAACTTCCGCTCTATTAACCCGAGGAAATCGAACAAACTGAGAAGCCACTTTGAATCTTTCCTTCCTATTCTGTGTACTACAGATAAGTCGCGTAATAATAAGACCTTAGTCTGCTCTTCTATAAAGCTGTTCTCTTTTACGGATAGAGTTTTCGGTTAGGTGTTTATGATGTTACTTTACTCAATGAATATTATATTTTACTAGATAATAGGTCTACAAAGCACTTGTTTCACTAAGATAATGAAATACAATGTATTTACTTTTACATTCAAAATGCATTCTCAATCACTAATACAAATTCTATTGTTGACTATTATTATTACTGTTTATATTATTATACGCATGCATAATGTTGTTCCTAACTTTTATCTTTGTTTCTATAATAGACAAACTGATTTTGTTATATATTACAGTAATTACATATACTACACTTACTATAAAAGTATTTTGACTTCTTTAGCAATTTGCCTTGCAATGAATTGTTTTAAGTTAAGAAAAGCAGCAATAATGAATTAGGAGCAACTTAAAGTTTGTAATCTGTATTTCAAGTTTTACATGAGAAGGATTTTATTTGGGATTTTCAAATGGCAAAAGAGTCTCTTCGCAGAAATGATCCCACTGTGGAATCCTGAAAAAGTTGGTCGCATCGTCAACGAACTCAACTCGTTGTTGTGTAACTTGTAACAGGTCAAGTTAATTTAGAAGAGGAAGCTGGTTCTTTGCTGTGTAATTAATTATGAATGTTCTTGGATAAGGCTTAGTTTTAGTGAAGAAGAAATACAATGCGAAATTGCAAAGGAAGTTACCTAAAGCCCATTTACTGTGAGGTAGGGAAGGACTCTAATCCAATCTATTTGTACTGCAATCTACGTAGTTTAAAGCATAGTTTACAATATACTACTTTAGTTACGTAAACGCCAAGGCCAGACAGTCGGTTACACTATATATACTTCAAATGATAATATATTTATCGTGTTCTTATCGTTCCTCGACTCTGGACTGTTTTAATGGTCGACCCAAAGTCACACTATTATTTTCATAGAATCTCTTAAGGGAGAGATATTTCATTTCTATCCTTTTCATTATGTATTTAATCGCACACGTGTAAGTAAAGCTTTTCTAGGTGATTTTGCGTCTGCCAGTTTCTGTGTTTTGTCATAGGAAAATAATCGTGACGAAATGTACCTTTCTACTACTTAATAATACTACTAACTAATGATATTGTCTAATAATATTTATAATGAAGCAGTAGGTATATTTAACTTAGATTTTGCTAACCTACTTAAAATGAGTAATTAAGTATGTACAAATATTACAACCTTACATTTTGTTTCTTTTTTGTGTACTGTATGATAAAACGCAACGAACCTCTATATATCTCTATAGTAGGTATGTTAAGTATACGAAAATACAAAACGAATTGATAAGCCAAGAGTTATAAAGTTATAAACTATCCTAAACCATTGTCACTTGTTTTCAAGAGGTGAATTACTACCGTCACTACATATTATTACTACTAAATACGTAGAAATAGTTGCTAATTATAAATACAGATAAAACAATGTGTCCATGTCATTGTCTTGAGTTCATACATACTTAACTTATACAGTATAAAATAATATTATCTAAGAAATTGACAAACAATAGTACACATGTAAATGTCCCGTTAATATTCAGCCTTTGCATTTATTTCTCAGTACTCCGTGTATTCGTATATAAATAGGTAGATAGATACATTAATAATAATATTAGCTAGATATTTGTATAGAGTGACAATCGAAATTAAGTGTATAGTGTCTGAATGGAGTATGACATCCTTTAGCCGTTGGAATTCAGGCGGAAACCGACATGTGAAGTCAACTGATAAATTGGTTAACTAATGTGCATAGACTGCCTATATACTTTCTATGCTTGTTCTCATAACTTCAAATATTTCCAATACTCCACTTAGCTTGGAATTTCATTTAGGACATCATAAAGCTCTCCAAGTGGTAAATAGGACAGAGGAGAGGAAGTAATTCTTGATGACAGATTGACAGACGGAAGACCACACAGACCATAAGAAAGATGCCACAGTAGTGCTGCGTTTCTCACTTCACTACCTAAATTGCTCATTTGTTTCACTTCAGTTTCAGGAAGATTTTCACTAAATTAAATCTAAATTCCTTGTGATGAGCATACGTATTTATCTTTGCGCTATTAATAGTTCGGACTTGATAAATGCAGAGGAAAGTCAGAGTTGTAGGTGAACGATATTATATAGCTACTATTTTACGCATGATGTTTACACTAATCATTGCACTTAGCTGGATATCGTAATTAATTAATGTACTCTAACATAGTAGCCAGTTGTTATTAGGCTTCTTCTTAATTAAGAGGATCCTTTTATCTTCTTGTTCTGTCCCCTGTCTGTAGGAGGTTAAGTCGTTGTTGTGGAAGTCGAAGTGTCATCTCAATTAACTGCCAATTTCACTAATTGGGGTAAAGTAGCAATTGTTGGTTGCAGAATTTAATTGATTTAGAAAATAATTCTCTATATCTAATAGAGGGATTGACAAATTTTGACATCGAAGTAAAAAACGAATGAGGAAACTAAACTGCGCATTTATTATGATTATAATATTTGATATGTTAATACTGTTCACATTTATAGCGATGATGCATATTATTCCTATGAATGTGTTAATGATAAAGAAAAGAAGAAGAGTATAGAAAAATACGAGCTTCGTATGCATCGAGTTAGTAGTATTTAATTTGACAAGACAAGTTGGTGCTTATGGAATATGGAAGGATTCAAGTGTAATATGATCAATGAATTGACAAGTATAATAATATGGCTCTCATAATAATATATCTAACCTTATTAATGGAAGACTAAAATAAGGCAGAGTATATGGGCAATTTTATTTTAGAAATTGATGTAAAGTAAAAAATCTTGCTGGGCATTTTTAGTGATGCTGACAAGCAAAGAGTTGTATTAGGACGTAAAAAATGCTTTTATTTTCTTTGTGAGTAATTTGGACATTGGAGATAGTGGATATTGGATTGGAGAAAGTGGGGAAGTAGATTCTCTTTAACTGTATTATTTCGTTGAGCGGATTGAAAGAGTGGAAATAGGAGAATGAGGACAAGGGAATAAAAAGTTTCATCGGGGAAGAGGAGAGAGACGGAAAGTAAGTAATGGAAATGGAATGTGTGTTGCTTGGAAAAGAACAGTTAGGTCTTAGAAGCAGAAATAATGTTAGTATATATAGAAAGGAGAAAAGGTAGAGAATTCTAAATTATCAAAAATAGATAAGCATGTTGACATGCAAAGAGGTTTCCGCTTGAATTGAAATTCTTGAATGTTCCCCACCAACCACGCCACATTCTCGAATGGAATGAACTATTTTTACTTATCTTTTAAAGCAAATTTTCTATGCTGTTGTATAATACTGTATGGTTGTGTCATGTCATGTCACTCTGCGTCCAAGACATCCAGTGAGACTCATCGGTTGTCTTCTACACGTGTGATGTGATGTTCTACATTTAGGAAATGTGGTTCTCCACAATTTTACGATCGATAGTCTTCTCTTTTTAGTGACTGCCTCCACTACTACTGCAGTGTGTACGTATGTAAGTGTTTGTTCTCTCTCGCTCTTTCGGTTCTCTCTAGCTCTCTCTGTGCTCCTGATAGTATAGTCCTGTTAGCTATCCGATAGTCACTGGTATATACTTAATATTTACTATAGTCAGATATAATAGACAATATAGAAATAATAGGTAGGACATAATTCTAAATTGATTTGACTGAACTGAAATACTACATATTTACTCTATAATTAGACTCGCATGCATTTTCTTAAGGATATAGAACTATCCGTGTAGAAATAATTATAAGATCTTCGCTCGTGTTTTTCATGTTAATATTAAATGGATGTACATGTTGATTTCTCTTCAAAAGTTCTTCTGTATTGTACAATTTATGCTGATTGCCGAATTTAGCAAACTACTATTTCCTTACAAGAAATCCATTGTGTACTTGTACTACTGCGCTAAGATATAATCTTTAATAATATTAATATATAATGTACTCGCCTAATTAAGTTAGGGTATTACTAGATAGCTGTTTATAAATGTAATCGTTCTATTAGCTACTTATGTAAAATGTATCATCAAAATCTGTAAACTGTAAAGTAGAGACTACAGATAATCATCTCCAGTAATTATAATTAACGTAAATATATTAGTCAATAAGTCAATCAGCTCGTCAGCTCTTTGAAAACGAAGAAGAAGGACTATTGTAATAATTAGTTAATTTATGTACGAGCGTGTGATTCTGCTGATATGAAAGGATTTTTGGGATTTAGTGATCAATTGTTGATCAATTGATTGGTTGTGGTAGTAAAAGAATATGATAATAACAAGCTTATCCTGAAACTATTTAAGGTATACATTTATAGTGCTTAGATATATGCAATAAGATTTATTTAACAAGTCATCTGTAATTGTGAGGCAAAAAGGCGTCTGAAAACATACATTCAAATATAAGTCCACTAAAGGGTGCCCCCTTTCATTTCTAAGTAACTCTCAGCCAGTAAATTATCAAGGCCAGTTAGATGTACAACTGCGAATTCATTTTTGTTCTTTAAAGCATTTAAATGTGCAAAGCCTTTTTTTAAATCTGTTCATTGTAAATAACAAACGCATATTTTCTTCGTTGTAGATTATAATGCTGTGCTGTATGTAACAGATGAGATTCTGCAATATCCTTAATCCATATATTCTGTAAGGATTATGTATATATACCTAATTGTATACAATCTGAAAGTACAGCAAAGAAATAATGTTTCATTTGGGATTTATGACCATATTGTAAATAGCTATAGATACATTTAGGCATTATGGTATAACTATGAAGATATAGGTTTGTTTCATGGTAGTGTTGTAAAGATAGTTGTGCGAATCTGAGGAAGACTCTTGATCGTAGTTCTTTGAAGTTGAAGTGATAGATGATATTATATTAGTATTGTCTGTTATTATGTGGGAGGCCTGATTGATAAGTTACGTATTTTATTTGTCATTGTAAAATGTCTTTTCTGTGCGAGTACACGCTTTTACTCTATAATG